>VDFB02099666.1:0-24322 GCA_007258455.2 Sequoia sempervirens | reverse complement strand
CCCTTCTCATTATGAGGAATGGTTTGGACTATGATACGACATATGAATCTTTGATTAGTTTGGATTTTTGAAGGAAGGATTTGGGTGATGCCCTCTTCATCTTTGCTTTTAACTTGTTTAATTTAATTCACCTTCTTCTCAAAATCTTGGTTGAGGGCCTCCATCATGATCCTCCACCACTGGTCTCCTCTACTAATGCTAGATTGAGTAAAAGTTGTGAGGTCTAGCTTTAGTGTTACTATCCTTAGCATGCTTTATTTTGTAATGTATGTTCCAGGGAGCTCTGTATATTGCTTTGTAAATAAAATTTTGTATCTCTTTTTGATATTTAATATATATAGGGGCTTACTACCTTGAGTTCAATAAAAAATAATGGTTTAAAATGCAACAATTGATTTTTGAAGACTGAAAAGACATTTAAAATATTTTTTATGATTCATTTGTTCATTTCTTTAACATATGTATTAGTTTTAATTGACAAGAAAATAAATTAAAAAATGAAATATTTTTAACAATAATATATACAAATTATTGAGGTAGAAAATAAATTATATTTTATATTGAAGCCTGAAAATACATTGGTATTTTGCATCATTATTATCCTAAAAAGACATTGGTAAATTGTATAATTAATATCCTCCCCTTTCCAAATATTCATGTATTATGAGGCACAAGCAACATTCATTAATAGTCATTTTCTTCAGATTTTTTTTGTGTGATAAACAAAAAGTTCATATTGTTAGTGGCCAAGTAAATTGTCCTCACATGCGCCAACCAAGCAGGTGTTAGGTAATCTCCCTCTCAAACAAGTGTTCCATATTATTTCTTAGAATTAATAATCCAACTAACTTGAAATTGATGAACCAGATTCATAAAATTTTGAGATGCTGCAAAAAGGACATATCATTATTCTCTAGATCCACTTGTGCTAAAATCCTTTAAAGTAGGGTGTCGACTCATTTCTATCACACACAATTGTAGTGATGGATGTCCAAATAAATAAGAGGATGTTTTTCCCCATTAAAAAATGGGAGTTTCCTATGCATGGATGCTTCAACGAAGCTGAAATGGATAAAATATTTTGCATTGATAGTGCAATTATTGAGGATGCTCTACGTAAAGTAGTTTGGAGGAATCTACTTATATAATTCCTCCACATTTTGTATTCTTCTCAAGTAATCACTACTTTTATTTCCAATACTATGGACTTCATCTAGGATTTCAAAATAGTGGAATGTAACGCCCCGCCACGCAACCCTAGGGGAAGTTGCAATTTACTACACAAACGAACTATTTAAAAAAAAAGAAAAAAAAAAAGAACAATTAACATGAAAGTTCACTTAACTATTGCCATCCAATCCCCTAAGGTTACGAGACAAGGATTACTTTAAAACCCAAACAACAACAAACATTAATATAAACTGAAACATTAATCACTTAAGGAAATGAGACAACATACATTCCATACAAGATAAATTACAACGACGGATAAGAAATACCAAAAGATTTCAATTAATAATATATAAACAATATGATTACAACACTCATTCCTCGAATGAGGTAATTCCAATGAGCATCATTACAAATTACAAATTCCACTCAATGACAAATGAGGGGTAAAAGAATATAAGATCAATTGAAAAGAACGAAGCCAGAAAAGCAACTGCATCCAACGAGCTCTCCAACATGAAAGACTCGCCCCACGAGCAAGAGCAAAAAACCAACAGAGGAAGGTGCACGTTCCACCCAACCAAGTGAAACCAAAAGGCTCACCCCCCATGCTAGGAGATAGTAACAAGGATTCTAGGGCAAGACCTTCTACCTCTAGACACAGGCTAAAACATGACTGAACAGAAACAACTACAACCACAATAACACATAACACAAGGTTACAATGCTTCTAGAGAACAATGATCATGTACATCACACAATAACTGATTGACTGTTGACATAGGAAGAGTGTCATGCATAAATTGCCATGAGTTACCCTGGCTCAACCTTCCTAGGCTACCGGACCCCCATCCTGGGTTACCCTGGCTTGCCTCTACCGGCTGCCGGACCCTCACGCAAAACTATGCGTCCCATCTCATCTCGAGCCTTATCATTCACTGGCTTCCCGAGAGAGGCATTCATTATCTTTATTAGTGTGAAGGATCCCCATTAATTCTTTTAAGTTATCACTTAATTAAACTCTAGGTGAGTTACCTTGGCGCCCCTTTGTGTGCCAGACCCCCACAAAGAGCCACTCTCCTATCGACAACACAACCACAATAGGAAACTAGATAACACGATCTCTCCAATCCAAGGAGGTAACAAAACAAGGAAACTCACTCCAAACACTAGAGGAAAACAAGGTCAAAACCCTCTCCAAACACTGGAGGCAATAAGGTTGAAACCCTCTCCAAATACTGGAGGAAAACAAAGTACAAAACCCACTCCAAACATTGGAGTAAACCAAATACAAAAACCCACTCCTTCCAAAGGAGGTACAAATCACATTACCCTCTCCTATTCCCAAGGAGGCACAAATCCCTGTTCGTGAAAACTGGGTGATCAACATGGTGTAATTATGCACATTTTCCATGACACATCAAAAGTTGACTTTCATAAAGACAACCCACAACAGGATACAAATCCCCTATCTGGAAGACTTCAAACAATGACTCTATACTCCCAACATCGAGCAAGAACGAATAAACATTAAAAGTATTTCAAGCAATTAAATAAACTAATATTCGGATTTCCTAAATCCAGTCAATCACAGTATTCCTTCCTTGAATTTATCTAATCAAAACTCTAAATTTTCTTCCACGTCATTGCAATAAATCAAAGTCATTCATTTATCCTTAGTTTCACAACCAATTCATAATCAAACAATTTATTAACTAACATCATTTGACTAAAATAAAACTTTCATTGATTCTCAATTTCACAAGTATAACTATAATCAAAACACTTAAATAATAAAGTCATTCAACTAACATTTAAATCAATTTACTTACTCTAAATTTCCTATTATTTTCATATTCAAAACATTTAAATAAATCAAGGCATTTATCTTATTCAATAAAACCTATTTCACAATAAAATTCCTTATTCATTAAAATATCTATAAATTCCATTAAAAATATCTATTTAATCAAATATTTCAATCCTCTTAAACAAGCAATTTAATTACACTCTATAAATTATTTTAAAAATCATAAATATAAAAATATACATGTATATATACTATGCATATATATCTATCTAATTGAACATATATGCATAATATATATTACATATATTTATATATTTAAATAAATAATTATTTAAATAAATATTATTTAAATATTATAATAATATATTATATATTATTATATAATATTATTAATATAATATTAAATAATAATTATAAAATAAATCATAAAAAACGAAATCCAAAGTTTCGTTTGGAATGCCATGAAGCCCTAAAGGCTGTGGCCTGTGTGTTTAACACACAGTCCGTGGCCTTACCGCCGCGGCCTGTGTGTGTGGCAGTGGGGTTTGACCTCCCACCCCACAGCAACAAAACAAAATTTTATTTTATTTTATTTTTCCCTGTGTTTGTACATGGCGAAAATACAGGGCATTTTTCTGGGTTTATCCCAAAATCCAAATTTTCAAATATAACAAATATATTTGTATATATATTTGTGAATATATCCATGTATTGATATGCATGGGTATATTCACAAATATATATACCCAGATTTTGATTTCAAACTTAAATTATGAAAATAATCCAAACCCATTTCAAGAACATAAATTATTTTCAAAAACAACAAAATGGGTTTTCAAAATCTAGTTCTAAAATAGAGTTTTCTTTGATTTTCATTCTATTTCTTGGTATAAATTTCTTGTTTGGTTTCTATTTCCAAATCTAACTACAAGTTTGCAATTTGAGAGCATTCCAATGGATTTCCATTGAATCAAAACTATATTTTCAATCATTTAAATTCCATTCAAAATGAAACAAGAAGTAGAAGAAAGAATGATGAAACCTTGTGTTTTCTCCAAATTTGGAAGCTTTCAACAATGGAGAATTCCAAGCCCTCCTTCAATTCCACAATTTTAGCCACCTCCAAGCTCTCCACCAAAATCAAACCAAGAATTTTTTTGCAACCCAAAAAATGAAGTCTCCACTCCTTTCATAAGGTTTTCCCCAATTTTGGCCAAACCCTAAGATGCCCACTTCCTAATTTTTAAATCATTAAAGGATATTCCATTTATTTTGATTTTAAAAACACTTTTAATTTCAAATATAAATCTCATGTAAATTCATAATTTCATTTAAAACTAATCTCTAATGTGATTTCCATTTACCTTTATAATTTAAATCCAAATATTCAATAGAGTCAAAATAGCTCCTTTATTTAAGTTATTCACTAATAATCAAATCAATTAATAACCCAATCTAATTTTATTAATTTAAATCAAAATAACAAATGAGAAAATTGCATTTAAATATTGAAACCAAATACATTAAATGATCATTTAGACTATATCTACTATTTAATAATCATTAAAATAAAGAAAGGATTAGTCAACCAGAGAGGAGTAAATATAAGTCAAACCCGCAAAACTCTACGACAACTATGACTAGGGTGACGACTTGACACGAAAACCTAACTACTATCTCCCAAACAATTACCATTGGTCAAAGGACACGCTCAAACCTGTGAACCAGGTGGAGTCGCTGTCCTGTAACTGCATCCTACACACAATATGAGTGTTGAACATGCATATAATATATTAAAACACATCGTGAAGAGGAAATCGTGGAATCACAGGGCGCTCGCACGCGAGTGATGTGATCCCGTCCCCTTCACCAATACAACATCGCTAACTAACACATCTAATCATCACTGATATAATCAAAGCATGCACATCAATAAATCACACACATGCTAATTTAATCCATAACATGAAATAATAATAACATCTGATTAAAGTGCCATCACATCAAATATAATGTTTACATCGCTTAACAATTAGCGGTCAAAAGTAACCAAGTTCATAACCAAAATGCTAACAAGGTAAACGCATACATAACGAACACTGCCGATCAAAGAGCCAAAACGGAGGGGTGTTACATGAAAGGCCTAGAATTTGAAAATATCAAAGATCATATGATTTTTGAGGATTATTTTCACTTTTCCATGAAAATCTATGACCTCTACAATGGTTGTGCACCAATCAGGGGTTATTCAAATATAAGGATATTGAAAACTCTCCAACCATCAACTGTGTGTTTAAAGAAATTAAATGTGGCCTCACCAATGATTGCTTCATCATAGTTGCCAATTCATTGAGTTCACATTTCTTAGAAATTCAAGGGAAAAGATTGAAAGGATTGATGAGGTCTTCCATGCACTTTCTTTTATGATCAACCACGACCCTAATCTTCTTCCCCCACTTGCTCTAATGGTTGTGGTTGCTGAAAACTCAACTTATGCTTAGATCAACATAAATGAGCTAGTGCAAGAGTTATAACTAGTAATGTCCCACTAAAGTTTTTTCTTTGCATTGTTAAGTTATTTTTTGTTGTTATTTAATATTTTTCTTTGGCCATGGATTGAGCATTTTTGTAATATTTCATATATTTTAATATAATCCTATTTCAAGTGCTTTGCACCTTTTTCCTAAAAATAGATATTTTTTTTCAAAAGGATGACTATATTTACAATTTACATAAATGTAATTTTAATATTATAATGAATTTTGATTGTCAAATGTACACAAATCAATGACATAATTTCTATTCTAGGTGAGAGTTCTGACACAACCAAATTTGTACATAAAGTATTCATATTAGAGACAAGTGTCAATGAGTGTATTAGATATTGCAACATTTTCTAGGGCTTTAGTGTTTAGATCTTGTAGGGTTACCAAAAGTCCTAAAACCCCAAGTATTCGTCTCATGCTTGTAAGCTTCATGGTTGCCTCAAGAATTATGTTATTAACAAAAAATGATAAAAGTTTAAAAGGGTGACAACAATTTCAATTTACATCAATAATAAATATTATAATATTATATTAAACAAAAGAGTTTATAAAGGATTTTTTAGATAGCCTTAAGCCAAGGTTCCCTAACATTCATGCTTGTTTTCTTTAAGGTTTTAATTTATCAGTGACTAGTTTAGCTATTGAGAATGCCTTAAAGTGTTCTAATGATGTCTCCTGCATCATCATTTTATCAACTCTCGTTCAGATTGTCAGTTTTCTCAAAAGAACTTGGAAACCAAGTGACCATGATGCATCTGCAACACCTGCTCAACACCACAAACACCTTCTCATCATAACCACACTAGAGGTTTACATAGGTTTACATCAATGACAACACTAATTTGACAACATAGTGCAACACAGACCTCAACAAATTCTTAATATACGTGCAACCTTATTTTGTAAATTGAGATCAAAAGTACTACATTGAAGCTTATTTTATATAGAAATCAAATTCTCTTATAACTTTCCAACCCAATCAACTTTGATTTTGGATTTGTGCCTACCAAAAATTCTCATGAAGGAAATAGAAAAATCAACAACTTTATCCCATAGGTACTAATATAAGAGACTTGAGAGAACACACCAAAATTCAAGACCCAAAGATTATACAAAATGATAACATAAGAAGGGTCTCAAATGAGACCTATTCAATTTATAAAGCCCTTTGAAGGTGCACAAGGACTTAGGAGGATAGGAAATATAAAATTACTCAATTTACACCAATGATAAGATATGTAACAATGAGAACTTGTACCACATTGTTATTATAGACAAGAGGGATGCAAAAGAAATATTTATCCACCATAAATCAATCTAATCTAGAAAAAACCTACTTATTAATCTTTTAGAAACTAGACTATGTAAACTATATACTATTACTATCTTCCTTACAACCCATTAGAGGATCCACAAGATTATTTTTCCTTTTAAAATTATCCCAAAAAAATTCATGCCATTCTAGTCAAATTTGCAACCACCAACCTTAACCATAATTTTTCTCAACCAAATAAAAGTCCACTCCAACAATCTAGGAAATATCCTTCATGTTATTAGCAAACCAATTTTGTAAGTATACTCTATCTTTATAACCATTAGGAGCATATAAAGAAAAAATATAAAAAAATTACCATTAAGATTTGATTTGGTTCACATAACTCTACAAGGAGAAGGTCCACATCCAAAAACATTTTGGCCCAAAGAAGAATTAAGAAGAATGCAACCTCCCTTAAACATGTTTAGATGTAAAATAGTAGAATTAGGTCATATTACTTTATAATCCCTTTCCAAATAACACCCCACTAATTTTAACCTCTTGAAGTAACAAATAATCAAGGCTAGATCTAGTTTTACAAATAGACTTAACCAAATATTTCTTAATGCTATGAGATTTCCACAATCCATAATGTTGAAGATTTTGTAATTTCTGGATTTTTGATTGTGTTTGAGTTTTTTTCATGAACGTTTCGGATCACACTCAGTGATCCATCATCAGGATGATAGAGAGCAAAGGAGATGAGAAATGGTTAGATGCAGACCTAATTTGCTTAAAAGGAAGAGAGGTGAGAAGTTGAGGAGAGAGATGGGTACAAAGACCAAGACAAGAGTGATAAGGTAAGAAAAGAAATTGAAAAAATTTAGAGAGGAGGAGAATAAGAGAGAAAAAATATAAGAATGAATTTTTTTTATTAAAAGAGACCAAACATAAAAGAATTGAAAGGCACAAAACTAATGAGAGAGGACTACAACATAAAGAAAAATCAACAAGAGAAATGAGGGAGAAAAAATAAATAAGAGATAAACAAAAAGAAAATCTAAATTAATATGCAATATTAAATTATAATATTGAAATTTTTATAATATAAATATAGATTACTAATATAATGATGCTATTAAATTAGTAATCTATATTTATATTTATCATTATGCATCATTATATTAGTAATCTATATTTATATTTATCATTATAGATTACTAATATAATGATGCATAATGATAAATATAAATATAGATTACTAATATAGATTACTAATTTAATAGCATCATTATATTAGTAATCTATATTTATATTATAAAAATTTCAATATTATAATTTAATATTGCATATTAATTTAGATTTTCTTTTTGTTTATCTCTTATTTATTTTTTCTCCCTCATTTCTCTTGTTGATTTTTCTTTATGTTGTAGTCCTCTCTCATTAGTTTTGTGTCTTTCAATTCTTTTATGTTTGGTCTCTTTTAATAAAAAAAAATCATTCTTATATTTTTTCTCTCTTATTCTCCTCCTCTCTAATTTTTTTCAATTTCTTTTCTTACCTTATCACTCTTGTCTTGGTCTTTGTACCCATCTCTCTCCTCAACTTCTCACCTCTCTTCCTTTTAAGAAAATTAGGTCTGCATCTAACCATTTCTCATCTCCTTTGCTCTCTATCATCCTGATGATGGATCACTGAGTGTGATCCAAAACGTTGATGAAAAAAACTCAAACACAATCAAAAATCCAGAAATTACAAAATCTTCAGCAAATATTTATTGTCATGGAACTCAAGGCCTCTAATTTTCTAGCTTAATATATTAATCAAAATATATCAAAGAGAGGCCATATGATTAACTAGACCAGGGAATACTTTTCCCTTATTAAACTTTTCAAAAAAGAGGGAATATCATTACTTTTCACCCCTCCCAATGAAGACCCAAATTTCCAATCATCGATAGAAACATCACACATCATCATCACCAAAAAATAGCTTAGAACCAACACCAAACAAGGTAGTTTTCTATCTTTTAGAAGTTTATTTATTATTTTTAGAGCTTGGGTTAGTTCTAGCAACAACCCCTCTAGAAGAATTTTACACAATAACTATTTCTTTGAAAGAGATAACTAAAGGCCTTGAACTTTCTACACCATCTAACAACCATTTATTATTTTTATACCAAGGAAAGAAAAGTAGAGACAATAGAAGGCATATCCAAACTAGAAAGTGCGATAACAAATGCAAGAATAAAAGTATATTCTTCACTATATTTCCTTAACAATTTGAGGAGACAAGACCTCTTCATTGTTATTAATATCATCCATATTACTATTTCCAAAGCTATCCCCGGTATTCAAATTAACCATATTAATATCTAAAAAAATCAACATGATTCACATTTGAAGTTCCATTCCCATTTCATTTTAACAAAGGGTAGGAAAACTTCAGATGACCACCCTTAAAATAAAAATAAGCATTTAAACTCCCTCAACTATTAATTTTAGTTTTATGTAGAGACCCATGTAGAGGGATTGAGATAAACTCCGAAAGAATAACACCATCTTTGAAATAAATTAACATTCTTGCATTTGTATGAGGACGAAAATCTCTAGTATCTTCAAGTTTAGTAACCTCACCCATAATTTTCAACAATTGAGGCAACAAAAACCATAAGGATGGAGGAATTTTACACAACTCAATCCTTTACGTGAAGATTTCAAAACCACTTCTTGAAGATTTAAAATAGGATATCAAAAAAAGCTTCTAAATAACGATTTACCTACATTCCAAAATCTCTTATTAAGAATCCTCTTTTGCATATTATAATTCCTAATACATAAAAAATGACATTTTTGTAGCATTCAAAAAAATATAAAGCCCTATTTTCCCCCAAAATACAACCAATCATACAAAAATTTCAAGATAAATTATCAAAGGGTTAATCAAATAAGAAACTGTTGATTGATTTAAACTTGCATTCTTCCTTTTCCAAACCCCCTACCATTTCCTCATTAGGAACTAGAGAGAGTAACCACATGTTCTCTCTCTGCACCTTCATTTTTCCCTATGCTTGAATGGACCTTGCATCATGAAAAACAAAATTTGTACCTCCACAAACCAATGAGCCTTTACCAACAACATTCTTGAAATATTTACTATCACCATCTCTCTTAATTTCTTTCTTGATGCTTCTCATTCCCCCACACCTAGATGTTGTAAAACTAGTTCTCACACCTTTATAATAGATACAAGGCCAAAAATTATTGAGAATATGGAATAGCCAAAGGTAAATCGGATCTAATTTGGAAAAAGAGCCACCAAGCTTGCCAAAAACAAAATTAACAAATTAAACACAACCTAAAGACCAAGACAACATAATCAATACTAACTACATAGACCAATGAAACAAATAAGACAACTAAATGAAGATGAAAATGGAGGAAGACCTTTGGAATTCTGACAATAGGATTCAATGCTGGCTCTCCTTTGAATAGTCTACTCATGATATTTCAATTGTTGCAAATAGATATACATTTTGAAAAATGTTTTACATGGTAATAAAGATCACTATTTGAATATGCAAGTCCTCCATAGCTTGTTGAGAGGCTAGGAGAAACAACACAGTTAATTTTACCCAAGTAGACAACAAAGTTGCTATATAATTATGTTTAGTATTTTTTGTATGAGTAATGATTTTGAGATCGTGATGTCTAGCTTTTTTAAGCATACCATTTTTCTACCATGCATTGGGAAGGAGCTTTTTTGACTAAAATTACTTTATTTTGATTATCTTATTAAACAATCCCAATAAGACAAGAAACATTGAAATACCATTTTTCTATTTGACCCAAACAAATATCATCTTACACCATCAAAGAAAAAATATCACTTCCCTCCTAACACCTCATAGGCACTTGGTGTGCTAAGGCAATTATTGACTATCATTCTTACAATCATAACAACTAGAAATTAAAACTTATATGCCAATGCTTCCTAACAAATAGAGAAGATCCTTCTAGTAGATAACCTACAATAAGAAATATAAATAAAAATGTATTTAATGTTATAGAAGGTTACTGACCAAAATACGAGCTAATCAATAATGAAATTTTCATTTCAAATGAAAAAATACTTTAAATACAACAAACCACAAAGATGAACCAAACAGAACCAACAAGTTGATTATTAATACCTAAACAAATTTCTCAAAAGAATTAAAACCAATAACCATTCAATTTTAAAAACTCCTAAATATTTAAGTAAGAAAGGATATAAAACATTTAATTTCTATTATTCAAAACAATTTAAAACCATAAACCATTCAAATAAAAAGAAAAAAATAGAACATCCAAATAATAAAATACATAGAGTACCTAATTTCCATTATGAATAGTTAACAAGGGTTTCAATGTACAAGCAAAGACACAATCATGTTGGGAATGTTCAAGAGACAAAGCTTAAATGATTTTAAACCCTAGTCATTACTTCAAATTGCCTAAAATAAGATTGAGGGAAATTTACCAATCAAAACTTCAAAAAACAACAATTTATCAAGATTTACAGACATAATTTTTTGCACAATCATATTTAGGAAAAAAATAGTACACATTCTTGCACTACAAAATAGATACAGTTAGATTCTAAAATGTTTTACAAAAAGTTAAGATTGTCATAGTGGAGAGAATTCAATAGTCGAACATTCTAACTTCCTACCTCTCAAAGTCATATGTGGCAATTTCAAATTACTTCCAAATTTTTATAGTGCTATTGGGCAAGACCCTTAATTATAACTAAGGTTTCAAGTCCACATCCTCAAATATGATGCCATATTATCAAGCTTTTTGATGAGGTGTCCAAAAAACCCCAAAAAAGGTAGATCGTTAGGTGTGCATTAAGTTTTGTTTTGTTGGTGAATCGATGTGGCATCATATGATTTGTTGATTTTTCGATCTAAATAATATATTTCATTCAATTATAGTTAACACTAACAACTTTGTAGTCACACCATTGTAGGGAAGTTGGCTTGGGCTGTGGGTTTGCTCTCCATAGGTCTTAGGTTCAACCCCCTGCTCTCACGGTTGACCGATGGGCCTGTATACGGGCTATGGCATCCACCTGCAGGGGGTTAGTCTTGCCCCAGCTCGCCCTAGGTACCCAAGGTATGGGTTGTTGGGTTGCTGGATTGAGTTGCGGGGACACCCCTGCCACATAAAAAAAAAAAACTTTGTAGTCACAAGGAGTTGGCTTGGGTTGTGGGTTTGCTCCCCATAGGTCTCAGGTTCAACCCACCACTCTCGCGGTTCACTGATGGGCCTGTATGCGGGCTATGGCGTCCACCTGCAGTCTTGCCCCAGCTCACCCCAGGTACCCAAGGTATGGGTTGTTGGGCCGCTAGACTGAATCGCGAGGACACCCCTATTGCATAAAAAAAAACAACTTTGTAGTCACAACTACTAGTACTATACTATTAAAATTAAATTCACATATATTATCACAATTGTTAAAACATACTCATTGAATTCTCTTTTAAAAAAAACATAGGATTCTTCTAATTGGGAAAAGCAGATAGGTTAAATTACAAAGCTTAGAGACAAAACAGAGTAGAGCTAATTAGTCACATCTATGACAAAGTATAGAGTTTTTTCAAAAAGAACATGGGTTAAGATTCAGAGCCTATAGACAAAATAGATAATCAAGAGAATTATAGGGTTTGAAAACAGAAAACTAAAATACCTAAATTAGAATTGAAAATGCCTACAGTCTAATGAGAAAATTTAATTCTAACATTTTTGAAGAATAATATTATCACTGCAAGGATGAAAATGTAAGTAGCCTGCCTTCTGCACAGAACTACTAATTTAGCTAAGCGTTGCATGAAACCTGCTGTAAATATGCAAGTTCTGTTTGCATAATGTTCATATCCTAAAAATATGAAATGCTATTTGCTGCTGCAATAATCTAATACTCTACATTCCTTGAAAGCAGGCCATTATTGTTTTAGAAAAACATGGAGAAATTGCTTTGCCCAGTTGCAAGCAAATCTGTTACGTAAGGAAGCTATGCATTTTGTTCGTATTTTAAACCAACCTGCGGACACTTTTCGATACTTTCCCCTCCTGCAAACCTGCATTAACACCAAAAACTGGGCTTCCGGAAAATTGCTTCATGCCCACATTCAGAAGGGTTTTTTGTCGGATGGTGGTTTACGGAACAGGCTTCTAAATCTCTATGCCAAGTCAGGTAGCCTGCTTGAAACCCGCAAATTGTTTGACGAAATGCCCAGCCGAGATGTCTTCTCATGGACTGCAGTCATTTCACTTTATGTTCGGCAAGGGCTCGCACAACACGCCTTAACTCTCTTTTACCAAATGCAGAAAACAGGTATTCAACCCGATCAGTTTCTCTTTGCAACTGTTGTTTCAGTATGTGCGAAATCGACATGTGTTCAAGAGGGTTTGGCAATTCACGGGCGTGTAAATAGAAGTGGGTTTCAGTCTGATGTCTTTGTAGCCAGTGCCCTCGTAGACATGTATGCAAAATGTGGGAAAATTGACTATGCACGCAAAATGTTTGACGAAATGCCTCAAAAAGACGTGGTCTCATGGAATTCAATGATTGCGGGATATGTACAAAATGGAAACCTTGATGAGGCTGTGCAGTTTTTTCAAGCAACTCCCCAACTGGATGTGGCCTCGTGGAATACCATGATTTCGGCTTATGCCAAGCATGGGTTTTTTGAGGCCGCCTTGGGAGTATATTATGATATGCAAGGAGTGGGAGCAGGTTATCAATCCAATGCTTTTACTTTTGTCAGCGTTCTTCCTGCATGTGCCGAATTGGCGGACCTGGGACAGGGTATGAAAATCCATGAACGTATAATCTCTAGTGGGCTGCAGTTTGATGTTTTTGTGTCTAATGCGCTCGTTGACATGTATGCAAAGTGTGGTGTCATGGGGAAGGCACGCGACATGTTTGACAAAATGCCTCAAAGAGATGTTGTTTCATGGAATGCTCTAATTGGAGGTTATGCGCTGAATGGACATGTTGACCAAGCTGCAACTCTCTTTCAGGAAATGCCCGAACGAAATGCCACTTCGTGGAGTACCATGATCGCAGGGTACGCTAGAAATGATCTCTTTGAGGAGGCCTTGGTGTTGTTCAATGAAATGCAAAGCATAGGTATTCTGGCCAATGATTTTACCCTTGCCAGTGTTATATCAGCATGCGCCAAGTTGGAAGCTCTAAAACAGGGTATGGAGATTCATGGAAAAATAATTAGATGTGGATATCAGTCTTACATTTTTGTGGGGAATGCTGTCATCGACTTGTATGCGAAATGTGGATACGTGGAGAAGGCATATGATTTATTTGACAAAATGCATCATCGGGATGTGGTTACGTGGAATACGATGCTTGTGGGCTACACCTATAATGGGCAAACTGAAGAGGCACTCAAGCTGTTTCAAGAAATGAAATTGGCAGGAATGAAGCCAGACATAAACACCTTGTCTAATGTTTTATCAGCATGTTCAAGCTTGGAAGCTCTAGAAACTGGTATGGAAATACATGAAGAAATTATTCGGATCGGTTTTCACTGTGATGTCTCTTTGGGTAGTGCCCTTGTCGACATGTATGCAAAATGTGGAAGCATAGGAAAGGCATTTGATGTATTTGACAGAATGCCTCATCGAAATGCTATCTCCTGGACAGCAATGATTACAGGATGTACTCAGAATGGGTATGATATAGAGGCTGTCAAGCTTTTTCAAGAAATGAAAAGGGTAGGAGTGGTGCCTGATTCAAAGGCGTTTGTTAGTGTCCTGCCAGCATGTGCCAACATTGGATCTCTTCAACTAGGTAGAGAAATCCATGGAAAGATAGTTAGAAGTGGATTCAACATGGACGTGTTTGTAGCAAGTGCTCTTTTAGACATGTATGCAAAATGTGGAAACATCGACAAAGCTTATAATTTATTTAAAAATATGCAATTGCGAAATATTGTCTCCTGGACAACTATGATTGCAGGATATGCCATGCATGGCTACGGCAAGGAGGCAATTCAGCTCTTTGAACAAATGTGTCATTCTAGCTTGAAACCAAATGATGTAACCTTAATTTGTCTATTGTCTGCCTGTTGCCGTGCAGGTTTAGTCAATGAAGGGTGGCAGTACTTCAATTCCATGAGTGAAAATTATCAAATCATACCTAGCATGGATCACTATGGCTGCCTGGTTGATCTTTTAGCTCGTGCTGGACACTTATATGAAGCACAAATGCTTATAAACAAAATCCCAGTAACACCCGATGCTACAATATGGGCATCCTTGCTTGGTGCTTGCAGAATTTATAACAATGTACAGCTAGGTGAACATGTTGCGGAGAACCTTTTTAAGCTAGATACTAAAGATGCTGCTCCTTATGTGCTATTATCAAACATGTATGCCAGGGCTAGCAAATGGGATGGGATTGAAAGGGTGCGGAACATGATGAAAGACAAGAGGATAAAAAAGACACCTGGATGCAGTTGGATTGAAGTCAATAAACAAGTTCATACTTTCCTCACAGGAGATAGGCAACCACTATAAGTGCCAAACATTATGCAATTCGGGGAATATTCGCCAGGTGAGGATGGTGGCATGTGCTTGGACATGATATGATACAAAGTGGTCTGAATAAGCAGTACATTCTGTGACCTTTGAATTTCTTTGGTCATTGTATTTGGGTTTACTGGCATGGCTTATGGGACAGTTGTTTGGGTTATCAAACGAAGTTAGAGAGAATGATGATTTCCACTCTGCTCATCTCAATGATTTTGGCTTAAGAGATTGTTGCGAGTGATAACTTGTATTTATCATTTCAGTTTGGGATGGTCTTGAAAAGGTGTAGAAATTGATGAAAGATAGGATCTTCAAGATGATATTTGGATGTGGTTGGATGGAAGTCAATGAGTACATGCTTTCTTTGCAAAAGCTGTGTGGCGCCATTTTTAACAAAACATGTGCAGAATTGGAGAGATTGGTCAGGTTGTCAAAGTCTAAAGGCTGGACTTCGCAAGGAGTTGGCCTATGTCAAGAATAAGGAGTTTGCCTTTGTCAATAAAAAGGCATGACTATCTTTTAGTGTAGTAGACTGATTTAGTCTAATGTGGATACTCATTCCTTGCAAGAGGATCAACAAAATCCATTTAAGCAGCTGAGTAATTTTTGCTATTGTTTGGATTCATTTCAGTTTTTCCAACTCCAATATTACAGATAGAGTTTAAGGTTTTTGGGTAGATCGTGGACCACTTTGCATGAGATATGGAAACCAAGTTGAACAGGTCTACACTTTGCATACAAGTGTTGGCAAACCGAAGTAAATACATTCAGTATACTTTCAGTAGGGCTGTGCATACATCCACTAATCAGTCTTCTTTTTAGGTACTTCGGGACAGCACAAAAAGAATGAGAAAAAAGCCAATTCAAGAATTGAAAGGGATAGAAAATTCATTGACAAAATCAAGAAAATTTATCCATTAGTTCAACGAGTATTAAGCACAAAACTGGCAATGACTGACATAGAAAGGATCTCAAATTCCAGTTGGGCGCAGGGTATGTGTCGCACCCTTTTCAACAGTTTAAAACAACACATAGAAACTGTTAATGATTGGCAGCTTCAGGTTCGTCCTTCCAGCCACGAATGAAGACATAAATTAATATAGTCTATCGGCTATTTATTTATATGAGATATTAATGTAAAGGGATACGTCACTTGGCAACAATGTAATTCCTAAAAGGGCCGACCTCCATTGTATTTAATATATTTTAATTGTAATAATATTCTCTACCTTGGCCGACCTTGTACATGAAGAGGTGCGACCTCTCTCTCTCATTGTGTATATATACAAGGTCATTTCCATTCCTTCTATCATCAAGAAAGTTCGTTTTCTCTCCTTCATTCAAGTGCAAATTTTCTCCAAGAGCAGATTGCGAATTTCTGTAAGTGCAGATTTAGATTGAAAGGAAGATCAGATTATTATCTGATATTGCATCTTGCATTGGTGCTGAATATTGGCCTTGAGTTTGGCCTCATTGTACGGCGAATTGCTGCCACCATTTATATATAAAAGAGTGATCTTTGTTGCTGGGTTTTTCTCCCTCAAGAGGAGGGTTTTCCCAGGGTATCTACTGTGTTATTGTGTCTGATTTTGAATTAATTTTCTGTGCACTTAATCTGATCACTAAAATCAATAGAAACTACGTGGCATAAAATGCGCAGTTTTTCTTTCGCAAATAGCTCGATAGAGTTTGCATACAAAAACATTTTGAAGTATTTTGAATATAGTGTATAACATGGTATCCTTTGCATAAATGAACAAATAAGTAAAACTAATTAATGTTTATGGTTGGCAGCTGATTTCTCGCTTTTATTCCTGCACTCCAAGCCAATCCATTGGGTACTCTTTAATGCTTTGCATCACGAACAATTCTTTTAGGTGTAATACGCCAAAACTTCATGTTGACGTTCCAAAATGACATCATCCAACGGGAAGTTGGATATGTCAGTTTTGAGCAGCAGTGTTGGATGTCCACACACAGCTCAAATTTACAACTTTTGGAAAAGGTTGGCTCCTATTTATGTTAGAAATTGCAGGAAAAGGTGATAGAAAGAGAATGGTGCAGAGAAACAAAACAAGAGGTGATACACCAAAATAACAGGTTAATTGGATCTCCTCTACAACATCTATTTATTCTAGATATAATGATTGCAATGGGAGTAGGTTCAACCCGTCTTTGTTTAAGGACCATAAGCAGGCAGCCATCACTCATAAAACAGCAAGACAAAGGACATTCTCCCAGGTGAGTTGCTAAACAACATGAGAATAGACTGTATTCGTAATTAACCCAAAGATGTTTACAAAGAGGGAAACCTTATATTTGTAGGTTGCCAAAAAAAGGAAAAACAATTTTTAGTTTTTGACGTAAATGGAAATCTGAGGGATAAAATTAATAATCATGCCAACTTAAAAATGGGCTTCCTTATTAGATTACTTACCCCACCTTCACATAAAGAGAAGTATCACATTAAATTAAAGAGACCACTATAAATAATAATCTTAACATGCTATGTGTTCTAAGATTTTAATAAAAGAGAAATTTTATTGAAATTCAGTTATAGTGAAAACTACATCAGTGATTCAAATACAATCCTATGTTTTATAAGACATGTTTCTAAAAATTAGATTTATGTCTTCTTTTAGCTCAAATAAAAGCCATAGAATCCTCTATGTATGATTGATTTGTTATATTTATTTAAAGTAATATCACTCTTTTCATATAATAATTTATTTGCTTATCAAGGTGGCATTTTAGATGGCTTTGGACCAAAATTCGAAAGAAAATGGTATATTGCCACAAAGAGGAATGCATAAAGCAACAAAGGAAAAGAAAAAGGAAGCAAATCTGCAAATAAAGGAGTGAAATCCTTAGAGGGTAGGATGCAGCACAACAAAGACAATACATAAACAAACAAGGAGAATAGAGGCACAATCAACAATAGAAGCAAGACAATGGGGGAGCAAGGGTACCCAACAACCGGATTACTTTCAAGAAAGGAATAACCCAAATTGGCAGAAAAACAATACAACTCATCACCAATACAATGTTATCGAAGAAAAACACTAATATTGCAACAAATATCACAAAAGTCACAAGAAATTTGAGCTAAACCTCAAAATAGAGTTGGTGGGAAAATCAAATTCAAATGATGACAAATAAGCTGATGGAATCAAATATGGTGGAGGAGCACGCGGGTAGACAGGCAATCGACACCGACAAAAAAAAAAACACTGTTTAATTTGTTTTCAATTTTAGTTTTGTTCCTATTAGTTTTCTCGCTCCAATCAATACCTAAACCTCTTAAATTCTTTAACCTCATTTTGACACTTTAATGAGACGAAGATGAAACAGATACATTTCGAATGATAGAAAATGTTTAAGCAAATGTAACTGGCTGATGTATAGCCAAAACTTTTCTTCTTATGTCACGGCCTGAAGCATATTATTTTCAATATGCAAATAATACCATATTGGTCTTTTAGCGGGGAGCCTTTTCATCTTCAGAAAAACGGATAGCAAACATGGAAAGTGGAAGGAGGCGCGCAGAAGTTTTGAAGACGGTGATATGATTTGCAAAGATAGAGAGAAGGTAAGAAGACAAAAAGAATAAGGGTCAGCGAGGAGATTAAGGGACGCATAAAAACAAAGAGTTACTCATTGAAGCAGAGGCCGATGCATTAACAGAAGAAAACAAAAAGACGGAAGCCCACGATGATATAGAGCATAAGAGAGAACCCGTGAGAAAGTGGGGAAGAGAGCCTGCGAAGGGGGGAAGTAAAGGTAAGGCTGCGTAGCAAGAGAATGAAGGCGCCAGGTTAGAAGAAGAAGAAAGGGCGCGTGGAAGTCTAGAAGTGAATGGTAGGTAAAAATAAAACACAAGACAATGCCAATAAGAATATAATAGCCCACGCCATAGTGAAGAGGATGGTTGGTAAAATTCACATACTGGCTGTTTAAAGAGAGGACTGCGTGAAATAAAGAGCACTGGGGCTGCGTGGTAAAACGCTGAAGAGAAGGGCAGGGCTGCACATCAAACGGAGAAAAATTGCGCCAAAAGAGTAAGAGGGAGGGCGCGGGTTTTGTTTGTTTGCAGACCGATTTGATAAGGGGCTATGGTTAAAAATGACATAACAGGGAGTAACCAGTGTTGAGTGCTAAATGGCACATCAGATGAATGTATAAGAGATGTATACAAGGTTTGAGCAAGAATGCGTCCAAGAAGGTCATGTAATGGAAACTGAATTTGAATTAATGAAATTAGAGTTTATTGTAATTTGAGTTAATGAAATCTGAATTTGTTCCAATCTTATTGGATTTAGGCAAAGTTTGCCTGCGAAATTGTGTGTGAGTTTGGTGTTTTGTGCATAGGGGAGTACCCTCTTGCGTCAAAACTCCTAAAGGTGATATTAGAAAAACAAATTTCATTCAATTGAAGAAGAAACTCCTTAATGAGATTTACAGTCTTTTGGAGCATATTTTGGCCTTTGTAATACAAATACTCATTTTTTCTCAATAGAAAGTCCTTTCCTTCACCTATTTTCTTTGTTATTTTAGTATTGGTTGTGTATTGCATGATAAAGTTTTTGTATTATCCTTTTTTTTTCAGATTCCTTCAATGCTGGATGCAAAAAAATATTATGTCATAGTGCAGGTTTATGTTAGTGATTTCTTTCTATTGCATTTATTTTTGTGAAAACATCATTGTTTTCCTTGTGTTAAGCATTAGAACAGTCATAACCTTACATAGAATCATTTTTGCAGACATAAATCTCTGTGTTGTGAGATTGTTTAGCTTTATTGAGTTTTTTGTGAGTTTCAATAGCTTTGTCAAAACTTTACCTTTGGTGTACCACCTGTTAGTGATATGTTCTAAATTTCAAGCATTACCTTCTTACTCTTTTTCTTGTCATCTTTTTAGTATTTTCAAGTTATCTAAAGGGGAACTAGCCTATAATCTGGAGGTCCACTTCATTCCCAGGTCACCCTTGTTAGGCCCACCATTTCTTAGCAATTTCTTTTGCACCTTAGACTTGTCTTGGATATTGCTACTCAAGAGTTTGCACATTATATTTCAAATTGTGATCATGATAATAGGTTAGTATGGATATTGATATTCATGGACTTTATTTTTATGATTAAATTTTATTATGTTCTTGGTGAGTGCGAATTTTGGTATTATAGTTAATTGATTTTCATAACATTATTGTGATGATCTAGTTAGCTAATTATTTTTGGTTTACTCATATAATTTAGTTGTGTACTTGATAAAAAGTTATGTTTTCTCACTTTATCATTATAAATTTAGATAATTTCATTTGTATTATGATGAAAAATAGAAAAAAATTGTATGAAATATTCTTGCTATATGAATTGTGTGTAAGGGTGATTGTGTTCATTAGACATTATTTTGATGACTATTGCTTAATTTGAGATAATTATATTTATTTATTATTGCTTTGATTATTTTATACTGATGTTTGTTTCAAGTATGTAGGTAATTCTATGATCAAAGGAAATATTTAGAGATTCTCAAGAAAATCTTTGTTTTGAATTCCATATGACACCTAGACCTAGGCCCATGAGGGGACTAAGATCTTCATTGTGAGGAATTTGTTAAAATGTAACCTTAGTTTTTAGTTGTTTTGGATATATTAAGTTGCATTTACAGGGTGCAGTACCCTTTACACCACGAGCCCAAAGGGCAAAAAAAAATCAAATCTAGAACATTAAAACAAAAACCACTAAAACAACATGACACATAGACAACAGACCGATAGTTGATGCACGAAGACCCAATGACAAAATAGAACAAAGATACAACAAACTAATTTTCTATACCCCCCCTTTCTGTATGAGAAGGTTTAAAACATCTTCCCCAACCTAGTTGGAGCCCTCCTCCATAGTCTTCTTGTCCACTTCTTTTTTGAGCACAACAAAAAGGGTACCGACATAACAGTGGATAATTTTAATGGTGAACCGAGTCAACCTGGCAAATTTCCTTTCAAGCTTATCCATGCGCTCCAACAATTTGCTATAGTCGTCCTCCTTGTCCATAGTCTTAGCATTTTCTTTCTCCATAGCCCCCGAGTCTGAGGAGTGGGTCGTTAAATCATCCAGGAGCATCCTATTGAAGTCAGAAAAATGACTAGGTCCCTCCACAAATTCCTCCTCCTCCTTTGTATCTTCTTTCTTACCCTTGCCTTTGTTGTCAGTCTGCTCCTTGTCGCTCAAAATATCATTCACAGGAACCTCCTTTTTGTTTTTCACCAATCTGTGGGATCTTCTGATGCTAGTATTCTCCATTCCCGTATCCGCAGTAGTAGCCACAACGGTGTCCCCCTTAGAATCTTTACCCACATTGTCTTTCTCTCCACTATCAGTGGTCGACAACTCCACTTGGAATTTATCCTCTTTCTTACCTTTTTTCCTTGCAGTTGGTTTGCTTTCCATCTTGTGGGGTGCAATTTTGAGCTTGCAAAGCCTGATAGCCGCTTTCGATTGAGCTGTCACCACTCCACCCTTCTTTTTTTTTGGAAAGGGGTTTAGGCTTAGGGGTATTCAGAGTTTCAGTGTCCACTAGAGGGGTTTTCCTTTTAGGGTCCACAGACTTGGTTGGGGAGGGCTTAGTTTTTAGTTGCTATTCTAAGTGATTTAAATAGTATTTTTCCTTATTATTCTAGTGAAATGAACTACATATGATGTTTAGCTATAAGAAGGGAACTTGTTTGTGCATAGATTTTTTTTAGTAAAGTTTTAACCCTTCCTAGATCACTTTGGAAGAAAGTGCCAAAAATTAATTGTAACGTGAAGGTCAAGAGTCACCTCCTATTGGGAAGAGTAAGAGTCATCTCCCATTCTTTATTTGGTGATATTTTGTTGTGGGAAAGGGGAGTTCTTGTTGGGCTTTGTTGGAAAATATTTGGCAGATTGTTGGAGTGGAGGCACAATGGTTTGGATTGAAAAAACAAAAA
Organism: Sequoia sempervirens; assembly: GCA_007258455.2. Classification (NCBI taxonomy): domain Eukaryota; kingdom Viridiplantae; phylum Streptophyta; class Pinopsida; order Cupressales; family Cupressaceae; genus Sequoia; species Sequoia sempervirens. The sequence goes on along the minus strand of VDFB02099666.1, from coordinate 1,973 downwards.
ATTGGGTGGAAGATTGGAAATCATTTGTACACTCTTGGAAAGCTATTAGAGGTAGCTCTTTGATCTTTTGCAAATTAATTATAGTTTCAAATATTTTTTCAAATTTAATATTGATTGTGAATGAAATATTTTGTGAAGATTTGTGTGTGTTTGACATACATGAATGTGTGTGGGAGAGGGTGTTTGTGTATTAGATTTGGCTCTCAAAATCAAATTGAGAGCAACCCATGTGTGGGGTTGAGATTGTAATTTTCATATAAAGAGAAATCTTGGCATGAGTGTCATAAATGTTTATATATATTTTTTGATGTGGTGTGATGATATGCAATGGTAAATCAGGAAAGAAGTTGATTATGGATTCATAGCGCTATGCAAAGATGACTAAAGAAGGTTGATTTTGGAGAAGGATGTTTCTAATGTGAATAATACTATGAAAATATTGAGAATTATTATATTATGATTTTATCCCCATTGGAGTGTGTCCCCTTGTCTCTCCCTCTACCATGGATCTATTGAAGATTCATGTGTGCTATTTGTACCGTGTTCTTTGTGTATATCTGTTTATTTTGAAAAAACCTAATTTTCTTGAGAACCTCCTAGCTTGGGGGCGGGTTTATTTTTAAATAAAAAATCATGTAAAGAGAAATCTTTGCTTGAGTGCCATAAATGTTTATATTTTTTTTCATGTGGTGTAATGATGATATTCAATGGTTTATTGGGAAAGAAGTTGATTAGGATTCATAGCTATGCAAAGATGATGGAAGAAGGTTGATTTTGGATAAGGATGTTTCTAATGTGAATATTATTATGAAAATATTGAGAATTATTAGATTATGTTTTATCCCCATGGGAGTGTGCCCTCGTCTCTCCCTTATCATGGATCTATTCAAGATTCATGAGTGCTATTCGTACCTTGATAAAACTTGTGTAGATAGTGTGTTCTTTGTGTATATCTATTTGCTTTGTGAAAATTTGATTTTCCTGAGAACCTCCTAGCTTGGGGGTGAGTTTATCTACAAATAATATGGCTGGGAGGAGATCAATTCCTTCAGTGGTTATAAGCAAGAATTATTCTTTATTCATAGATTTAAACATTGTAAAAAGTTTACAATATTATTTAGAAGAGTTTGTTTGCTTTAAACCTCCATGTGAGATTGATTTGTACTATTTGATGCAAAAGAATATGTAGAAGAATCTAATGTTAATATGTAAATTCTAGTATGAGAAAGAAAATAATATAATTAAAGATTCTTTTTGATTAAATGAGATAAACTTTATTAATCAAATTGTTGTTATGCACATTTGTTAAAAAAAATGTTTGTATTCTTGGAATCTAGTATTCCTAAACAATGATCATAATTCATGTCTTCTTTTCATAATTCCCAGATTCCTTCATTCCTTTTGATTGTAGTTTGTAATGAAAACTCACTTTAATAGAAGTAATTGATTTTTTTTTTATGCATCTTCTTCTTCTTTGAAATATGATACCTTGCTTCAACATCTACCTATAAGATCAAAAAAATGAATTTGTGTTAGAGATTGATATCTAATTTTTATATTTTTCATAAGAAAATAATATATTTATTTAACTATTATTTCTTAACAATTTAATTTGTGTCATGCAAATAAAATATATTAATTTGATTATTATTTTTGTACAATTAATTTTGTTTTTTATAAAATAAATATATGATATTATTGTACCTAGAAATTAGATTATAATTATACATACATACATATTCACATGTTTAAAAGAAAACTAAATTTATAAATTGTGTTTATATATATAAATATTTATACTCATAAAAGTGAAAATAATTTTTGATCTATAGATGATTCACAACCATCAATTGGCTAATATTTTATATTCTATAGAAATTATTCAAGAAAATATAAGTTTAAAATTTATATATTTTTGTTAATGGTGTGTGGTTTAGGGAAATCCCAACTCCAAGGAGATGTGGCTCCTTAGG
>VDFB02099665.1:0-13527 GCA_007258455.2 Sequoia sempervirens | reverse complement strand
GTTTCATTTACAATTTTAGAATCAATATTTCATTCTTTTGTTGTGTTATTTTTGTTTGTCGAAATTGTTGTTATATAATTTGAATTATATATTGTATCTTTGAATACATGAATATAAATAAGTTATGTTGTAGATAGGTAGCATTCATAATTTAAAAACTAACATTTCTCTTTTTGGTTGTGTTGTTTTTGTTTCTTATACTTTCTGCTCTTTTGTTACTCTAAACAGGTCGATACTCTATCCACTTTGTAGTTAGTTGTTTCCTTCTTAAGACCAGCACAAAATATATTCTTTATTGTCCTTGTTCGATTATTTTTAAACATCTCTCAATTCAATGATCAAAAGTAAAATTTGACCAATAAAAATAAAACAATTATTTATTACTTTTTGATATGAATAAAATAAAAATTTATTATTAACTATTTAACAATTAAATATGTACAATATATTTTTTAACATTTTCAACTAAAAAAAATTAATATTTTATGTCATTCAAGATGTCATATCAACTAGATAAAAGTAAAACATAGATAGGCTTGACAATGGACGATGGTCACCATAATAAATAAATAAAAAGTGGTCATATATCCTAAGCTGACTACTAGCTCTGCCCTGTGGCAGGTAGCCACTGCCTTGAATTGTGAAGTCTACAATATTAGATGGTCGGTGCCTTATAGCAGCTAGAGTATAGTATTTGATGGTTGGGTAGGTATTGTATTGTTTTTTTGGTTAGAGTGTCATATAGTTATAGTTGACTGGGCAATAAAGTTGATTATTGGTGTTTTTGTATTAGATTGTGGGTGAGTTTTTTGTATCAATTTTTCAGTTTTTTTATAATTTTACAGATCATACTTTTACTTTTTTTATTCTTATGGCTCTCTATTATCTTGATTATGGATCACAGAGTGTGATATAAAATATGGATAAAAAAACTCATACACAATGATCAACAATTTAAATTGTAGAAATCTAATATCATTAAATAATAAAATTTAGTATCTGCAATCTTAATAATACTACTGGCATATCTTAAAAAAATCACCTTATGTTTCTATCATATGCAATTCACCTATACAAATTAAGTTAGAGAAAATACCAATCATCTTGACCAAAAATCACCATAGAAAACTAGCATGTTCACTCCAATAGCTTGGCATGCAAAGTGTTATTGGCTATTGGGAACCTTTATTTAGTATCAAATATCAGGGTTAATCCAAACACAAGTTGATTAGCGAGATAGTCAAGATATAGCTAGCACAAAATGTTTCTCATCTAAGAAACTATCAATCCTAGCTGCAGCAATATGTTTCCTCCTCTGTCCAAGGTGCTATCCAACAGTGCCATAGAAAATGAGGACTTTTTATCTGGGAAAACAAGAAATAAGTGCTTGCATTAATAACATAATGTGTTGTTTGATAGAAGTTTCTACCTCGCTACTAAGTAATTCTTTCGTGACAGTAATTCTGCACGTAGTATAATATTGCTCGAAGACTAAAACAAGGCTTTACAATAAACAGGAAACAACTTATAATTATATAGAATTCAAGCTTATCATAGTGGCAAAGAATATTTGTGCACATTCGACAGAAAAATTGGTTATTTGCGTTGTTTTTCATAAAATGATACTGTTTGCACTTTAACAATAAAAGGAAAATTAATATTTTAGCTTCTTAACCTTCCCATCAAAAATAGGGTGGGATGTTAATGAAATTGTTATTCCTTCAATTTTCCAATGTGATACATATATTTTCCATTTAATGAATTAGGTGTCCAATTGGAGAGCAAATGTTAAAAAAAGGGAAAGAAATTGGTAGTCATGTGACATTTTTGGCAATATACTGTTGTTGTTTATTTTCAGTTCAAATTTTTAAGTGCACACATTATTATTAATACTCTAAATACAAATTAAGATGATTGCTTCAAAATAAGGAGAAAAATTAAATATTCATGGGACCACCAACTTCAAAAATAATTTCTAAATAAATTGAAGAGTGACTACTAATCAAAATAAGCTAAGCAAGTGTATGAAAACCTGCCCTTAGCATGTAAGTTTTCTAGCCCATCCTTTTTAACTTTCCATAAAGAAAAACTGCACTACTATTATTGGCAGCTAGAGTATATGCTTCCTTCATCATCAGTAATGCAAATTGAGAAGTTATTTAAATTCAAGATAAGCATGATATCTCAATCTCCAGTTTTTCTTGACTTAACATTTGTGAGCAATATAACATTTTATTTCTAGTTAAAAATTTTAACTGCACAAATTATTATTAATACTATAAATACAAATTTAAAATGACTGCTATAATTTCTAAATAAATTGAACAATAATTGTTAGTTAAAATAAATTAAAATAGAAAAAATTTCAAATATTAAATTTAAGTAAAAACTGCACGATAATAAAGAGAAAAAACAAACAGCAATAAAAGAAAAGAGGTGTTTTGAATTTAGGCAGCCATACGGACAATCCCAAATGTTGCTTTTGACTCCAAGACTGTCAACGATGCCCTTCACCTAAGGAAGACGTACCGAGCAAACCCTGTGGATCCAGTTAAAACAAAAGGGATCTGGTAATGTAAACAATGAGACTGTTGCAGTGATGGTAGTAAGTATGCTCTTTCTCGCAATGCAGAGGAAAAAGTAATAAAAATTAGAAGAACTTAAATCCAATATATAGTGTACTGTTTCCTACTCTGATTTGAGTGCAGAGACCGCACCTGAAAGGTTAAAAGAAAATATAAGAAAGTTAACGCAAGCGTTGCTGAAGATTGTCAAATAGAGTAAATTTTGAAAAAACGGATCGTGAATCTGAAACTGAGACTTGTTATGATATTGATTAACTTCCAATTTCAGAATCAGAGAATGAAACATAAAATACCAGTCACATAAATTAAACATATTAAAATTGATTGAGCAAAATCTAAGAGCTCCAAATTCTTCCCAAAATTCGACATCATTAACAAACCTAATATAATCGGTGGAGTAAAACCTAAACAAATCCAGTAAATGCAGGTAAATTCCTTACAATTTTTTCCTTTGCTCTCTCCTAATCCAGGAGCTTTCTGTTCGATACTCTTGAGAACTTTAAAATCAAATTACAAAATTTTAAAGGCAAAGAATTTTGCATCCAAGGTCCTTTCAGATTAAATAATTTAGGGGAAAGGATCGAGTAGTTAGTAGTTGAGCATCCTAACTTCACATTTTTCAAAATTTTATTTGGAAATTTTAAATCGTTCTCATTTTTTTTAAAGCAGCTTATTTGGCAAGTCCCCCACTTATAACTAAGGTTTCAGGGTCACATCATCAAATATGATGTCACATCAGCATGCATTTTGTTGAGGTGTTCAAAAAGGCTCCAAAAAAAAGTTAGACTGATTGTTGTGCACATAATCATGTTTTATTAGTGCACTGATGTGGCATCACATGAACTCTTGTTGTTTAGATCTAAGGAATACATTTCACTCAATGATGGGTACTCATCATCAACACTAATAACTTTATAGTCACAACTATTGATGTAATATTGTTAAAAATATTGGACATTAAATCAACTAATGAAAAGATAAATTAAATAATTCTTCAAATAAAAATAAAGTAACCAATAAAGATTAAAAATAAATAAATTAAATAAAAATAAAATTTTATATGTAGATGTATGTATGTAGTAATAAATCTTAGGTAAATAAAATAGTTGAGACTGGTAGTTTTATTTTTAGATAGATGTATTTAAAATACCTATATTAGTAAGATTGTAATGTTAAGTGGTTTTTTGTTTATTCAGGAAGTTGAATGGTTCATAAAGAATCAAGAAAGATTGACTTTAGTTACTGTGAAGGCTTGATGTTCTAGAACAAATTTTGTGAAATGGATACATTTGAGACCTTGGATCTTAGGCCAAAAGAGCTGATAAATCATGTATTTATACCGTAATGTGTTAAATTTGTCATTGTCAAATGTTTATCCTCCAATTTTAAAAAACTATTGTATCAAATAGTTACTTTCATAATTTAAAAACAAAGAGAGATATTATAAATGATGTTGCACAATAAGTAAATACAATCTTAGTTTTTACTCTAATTTATTTGGCATACAAACCAAAATTCACATGGCACTCATTAGCCTAAGTGAACCACTACTACAAATCAATATGGTTTGATTCAATCACTATTCCTAACATTTTCTTAAGGATTGGATTGTACACCACAACCTAATTCACTTATTTTAAAATCCAAATATCTTAACTCTCAGTAACAAACTACCATTCATTAAATACTAATTCAATCAAATTTATGCCAAAAAAAAATTATTAGATGATATATGAATAAAGACATGTTCAAAACTAACATTTTAATAACAACTATACACATTAACAAGTATATGTCATTATAAACTCAATAATAAATATTTCTTTCAATAAATTTGTCCCATGTTTAGATTTTAATGCAAATCAATTGTCATGTACATAAGTGTTTATGTCAGTCACGTACATTCACTTAAACAGACAAATTTATATCATTTTAAGTATACATGGTAATAAAAAGAGTTTCTTCATGATCAAGTCTTCAACAATCTTCAATTGCAAAAGGAAGAGCACCATCAAAGTAATTTTCTTCCAACCATAGACCGACAGGCACCCACACACCTTCCAAACTAAAAGTGGTTGTACACTTTACAAGAGTAGCAAATAAAGAAATCTACTTGAACAATATCATGTCATTTGAGAACTAGTGTAGTATCTAGTGACTCTATTGCATACAATTTACCTTACAACCTTAGATGCCCTTTAGCTTACCTAATTATGACAACTTTGATTGAAATGCAACCTATCAAACATAGTGAATTGATAATGCAAGCAACAATTTGCATTACTTTGGCCAAATTTTTATATTATCAAGTCGCATTCATAAATAGATGTGTCATTGTTCACACACCCCTTTCTCAAATGTGTCATCAAAAGACCTCATTATATTTACAATGATATGTTTTTGTAACACAAAAGACATAAGGCAAAAACAATTCCACTAGTCGAGAAATGGTATAATCGTGAACTTAAATAATTTTAATACACCACATAGTCTCAAGACTTTTCTTGAATAACTTGAGACATTATCTCATTTTAGATATCAAGATTTGGTATTATTAGGCACTCATATCTATGTACATGTTTATATTTATATTTATAAATATATGTGTGTAGTTACAAATATGTGTGTGTGATATATATAATAATTGAAATTTTTGTTCCTCAATGAAAATTATGAAAGTGAAGTATAATATGCCTAATCTTATACTATTCATCATCTTATTAGTAGCAAGATAAAGAAAAAAAGCTATATCTAATAGAATTTTGTAGTTGTCCTCAATCATGTATTACATGTTCTATTTTGTTATAACAAAAATATCATCATGATAGGTATTTATATTGTTTATTACAAGTTTTTTACCTTAATTAAATATTCAAAATGAACACTAGGCTTTGTAGTAATTATTGCTATATATATGTGTGTGTGTATGAGTCATCCATACGGGAGAGCATTTTTTGGCCCATTGTTAAATCCACTATAATGTCAATATTGGGCAATGGAAAATCATCTTTTGGACAAGCTTTATTAAGATCTCTGAAATTTGTGCATATCCTCATGCCCCCAATGGGCTTAGAGATTGGTACTAGGTTTGATACTCATTCAAGATAATTGATGAGTCTAATGAAGCCAACGTCCAAGAGTTTTTGTAGTTCTACCTTAACTAGTAATGTTATCTATGGATGCATTTTTGGAGCTTTTGTTTTACTGGATTTGCATCTAGAAAGACTATTAGATGATCCACGACTAATGATGTGTCTAGTCTTGGCATATCAACATATGATAAAGTGAAATTGATCATGTGTGCTTCTAAGAAAGATGTAAAGTTTTGTTTTTCCTCGAGATCCAAGGATGTTGCATAATATATGATCTTTGGTGAGTCAAGTTTTCCCACATTTAAATATGTTTTGAATCTTCTACAAATGATGTCAAGATTGCTCTTAATGCTCAAGTATACTTGGGAGGTTGAATCCTTCATCCTTGGGCACCTCAAAGTGGTTTTCACCCTTGGATATGTCCTTTATTTTTACATTTTCTTGACCCGACAATGCCACATCATGGTTTCCGCTAACCTATATTTTTTTTAATTTTAAAATTTATACTTTTGCGACTTAGAAAGGATCCAAGTTTCTCTCCAAAGTATACATTTTTTCTAGCTCTACATCAAACACTGCTTTATGGTTGTCAAGAGGTATGCAATCTCTCTATCCCATAAACTCAGCAATTAGTTCATCATTTTTTAATGTCTAAACTCATTTCTCTTTGTTGGTTCAAATCAATCAATTGAGGGTAGACAAGTTGGAGTTCATTAATTTGGGAAGGTTGATCAAATGATAGGGTGGTGATGGTATTAATGGAGGCATTTTCAAATAGGTTAGTGATACACATAGGAGCGTATTCAATGGTATAATCATCAAAGTTATTAACCCTAGGATAAGGTTGAACTTCCTTATTAGATGTATTTCTAGTGTTCGGGGAAACATTATCTAATGAGCCATATCCAAGCCCTTGATACTTCTGTCATTTTTCAAGATGATGGGTTCCCTTATACCTTGTTGATGCAAACCAAGGCCACCTTAACTTGTGAACCCCATATTCTTAATAAGTTGGAAACCTTTATTATTATGATCAAATGAATAAGTATTTAGCTCTTTTTCTTCTTCCTCCTTATATAACCAAGTAGAAACATCTTCTTCTATGACTTCTTTGTTCAATTCTCCCCACTTGGAGAAAATAGTAGGTTTAAATTTGATGGTAGTAGAAGCTTTATCAATATGTTGCGACTTCCCATATGTCTTTGAAGAGACTGGAAGTTTCCATATATGTAAGGATTGTTTGAGCTGATAGTCCCCACAATCATCATCTTATACTTGGACATTGAGTTTGATCACGGTGTATACAATGTAGAAGATGAGGCTAAAGATGGTGGGTCAATGTATGAGAATGAGCATAATGAGATATCATTGCTAGGAACTTGGAGCATCTTTTGATACTTTTCCTCTAAGTTCTTGCAATAGTGAAAGGGCTCAAAGTCACCATAAATGGTGATTTTGTTTCATTATATGGAAATTTTATGCATTGGTGATAAGTTAACAGGAAAAATTGCATGGCATGTATCCATGGGAATCCTAAAATAAGGTTATAATGTAACTCAATTTCCAAGACCTGACAAGTTATTTCAACTATAGCTGGCCCAACCTATACAGGAAGCTTGATCATTCCCTCTAAATCCTACTCGTTATCATCATATGCCCTAATTTTTATACCTTATGCATTTCAATAGCCTCATCAGAGTATCCTAGTTTCCTTACAAGCTTTAAGGTAAAAATGTTTAACCCTACTCCACCATCTATCAATACCCTTTTGATTTTATGCTTGTGGATACAAACCTCTAGATATAGGGCTTGGTTATGATATGTGGTGATAGGTAGGTCTCTTTCAATAAATACAAGATGATGGGGGGATGCAATTTTTCCTACCATGGCTTGGAATTGTTTGGTGTCTATGTCGGTAGGAACAAAAGGCTATAGGAGGGCTTTATCCAAAACTTCTTTATGAGCAAGTGAAATCTTAAAAATTTTGAGGATGGAAATCTATGTTGGAGTCTTTCTAAGATGGCCAATGAGATTGTATTCACCTGGTGATAGTTTAGGTAATACTTTCGATTATGTTGGGACTCCTTGGATAGTAACTTTGCCTTGTCGTGTGGTAACACCACACTTAGTTTTTTTACTAGATATGGTTACGACCCCTATATGATTGTCAGATTCATGAGTACAACTAACTACATTGTCATAGGAATATGTGACTTTATTGTAATCGCTTCCTTTATCAAAATCATTTCCTTTTCTATGGTCAAGGATTGGATTCTTGTAAATTCCAAATCATTATTTTTAGATGATCCTCAGAATTGTTCAATGTTAGCCTCCCCTCAATCAATAAGATCTTGTATACAGTTTTTAAGTTTCATACAATTTAATGTCTTGTGACCTTTCATTCTATGATATTCACAATGGTCATTATCGCTATACCATAAAGGATTGAATTGAGGTTCTTAATTTTGAAGTTTGAGTAACTTGATGAGATTTGTTTGGATCAATTTGTTCAAAACAGCTTCTATCATCTCCCCTAGAGGAGTGTATCTTTGTCTAATTATGTTGTTGTTGGTAGGCCTTGGTTGTCTTCTTTGAGGATTGGAGTTTTGATTATTTTATTGAGTATTTAATGAGGCTTGTACATTTCGAATGAACCTGGCATCTATACTCCATCATTAGTAACATTCTTGGTTTTCTCCCATAGACGTGGTTTGTCATTTGAGCTTGATGGATAGTATTTATTGTCTTTGTACATTTTCATGAGTCCTTTCATAATAAGGGTCTTTTCAATAGTGATGCCTTTTTCTATAATTTCATCAAATGTATTAGGAAACAACATAGTTAAATGGAATGGGGAAGCCAAGGGTAACCCTGGTCCTGCTGGTTGTGGGGGGGTGTTGAGGAATGGCGATGGAAAGCTCTTACGCGTAGTGGCACTCCCGTTGGGAAATCAGACAAATCACTGTGTTGAGGTAGAGGTTGTGTTTATAAGTATTAAATTTGTTGTGGATAGAAGCTACTCTAAATTATGGGTGCAAGGAGACTCGTTAAACATCATCAACTGCCTATGTGGAACCCATAAGCCTAGTTGGAGTGTCGATCATTTGATTAAGGATGCTATTATGATGTTGAGATCTTGTGAGGAAACTCATGGTTCTCATATTTATTGAGAGGGAAATTCATTGGTAGATTTTTTCACTAATGAAGCCATTAGAGTTAATGAGTATAGAGTGTGGGAGGAGTACTCTCTCCTTCCTGAGGCATCTAAGATCTTAATGTGAAATGATGGATTTTGTTGAGTTTATGTGGTGGATTTATTTTACCATCAGTGTTGGCTTTATACTCACACGCTTTGTGGGTATCGCTCATTTTGTTGGCTCTCAATTGAATGCTTCTTGCCATGATTTTTTGATACTGGTCTTTGTGAAGATGGGGGGTGACTGAAGTAGAATTGATCCCCATTCTTGTGCAATTCTGAGAAAGAAGAAGAAAATTTGGAGGATCCGACAACATGGGAATTTTACCTTTCCTGGAAAGGCTTCATGGACATGATCCCAATGCTTTGGCAGAGTTTATTTCATATTGGCACAATTGTAAACTCTAGGTTAAGGGAATGGTTGTTGACATCAATGAGGAGCTTATAGCTATTGTGACTGGGTTGCCTATGGTTGGCCGCAAGTTTTTCAAAGATAAGAAGAGCAATAAGGAGGCTATGGATCAATTCTTTAAAGACGATAAGCGAAAAAAACTCATCAATATGGAGGCTTGGGGCTATAAGTGGAAGTCTCTCAAGAAGATTTGGGTGGAAATTATAGAAATTATCATGCGATATGTGACTTTGGAAGGCAGGTTCAGTGTAATCCTTGGCCATCATTTACTCTTTTAAATCATTTTAGGCATGGATTGTTTGTTTATTTTCCTTTCTTTCTCTTGTCATTCATGGAGGTCTTTGTGTATGCGCACTTGAAAAACATGAGGGCACCGGTCTTGCATGAAGACCTCGTTTTGTTAATTATGGAGCATGTTAAAGCCCTAATTCCTACCACCTCAATCAAGGGCAAGGAGAAAACCTTATGTGATGATTCTAGCTTATCTGGTTTAGATACTAGCGTGGTAGAGGAAGAGGAGTGAAATGAAGAAGGTGAGGATAGGTCTCCATCCCCTATGGTTCCCCCTTCTAAGAAGAGAAAGAAAGGTAACCCTAAAGGAAAACGGGCAACCAAGTAGCTTATTATTCATGAGTCAGAGTCCCAATCTGATGGTAACAACACAAAGATGGGTTCTGGGGATTCCATGTCCAAGGGCGATGTTATGGATATTAGTTAGGTTGATGTTGTGGTAGTGATAAGGAGGAAGGTTTATAGGAGAATGTTGTGACTGTGGAGGTCCAGGAGAGGCCTAGAAAGGCTTTTAAGTGCATCACCAAGATGAGGAACCAAGCCACAAAAGATGTGGTAAAGGATACCATGAAACATTACAAGGAGAAGGCTCTTGAGGATAAGGTAGTGGAAATTGATGATTCCCTGGTTCAAGACACACCAAATGTGGAACATGTTGGTGAGAAACCTGTGCAGGAGGAGGAGGATGTTAAGCAGAAGCATGTGAAGTCGGAGCCTCTCAAGGTTAACCCCCTATCGGAGGACTTCTCCTATATTAATGATGATACCACCTCAATGTTCGAGCTCCTTGACATGGCAAGGGTAGGGGCCACTGGTACTTTCAAATTGGAAAAATGGACTCTTCAGGAATTCAACAGGGTTAACATCAAAATCAAGGGTTTGAAAGAAAATGTGCAGAATATTCTGAAAGGAACTTCCTCGTATATTCTGATTGATAGAATTGTTGATCTTGAATGTTCATTCATTGATTTCAATTCCTTATGTGAATAGTGCCTAGATGATTTAGAGGCCAAGGTGGTGGAGACCAATGTGGATATCAAGAAAGTGCTCCATGCCTCTCATATTTTTGTTAAGAATAGTGTGGATTCTTTGGAGGTCTTGTTCCACAAGATCAATGAGCTTAGAGAGGACCAATTGTATTTTTCTGAGTTGATTGAAAAGGATCAAATGTCTAAAGGAAAAGGGGAAAAAAATTGAAAGGATGATGCTAAAGGCCCTATTGCTAGAGGGGTGGGTGACTGGAGGAAGTCCTTTGAGGACGAGAAAAAATAATTGATGGACATGATTGGGCTCCATAGGAACCAGGAACTAGAGGTGTCCAACACCTTAAGAAGCATGAAGTAGTGTCAAGTTCTCTGTGTTTTTTGTGTCTGTTTCGTTGTTGTTGGATCTCAGTTTCTTTCCTTTTAGTTTGCTACTTTTTTGTTGATGGTTGTTGTTGATAGTTTAGTGTTTCATCTTTTGAGCAGCATTTTGTATCTACAGTTGTAAAGGGTTTCGGGTCCCTTCAAAACCTATTTTTCCCATATAATCAAAGCATAGTTAAATGGAATCCAATTTTGGTGTTTAAGTTTTGGACAAAGATGTCAATAATTTATTTTTTGTGGATGAGCCATTTACATTTTCTTGCTTTGTGTTTCCAATGTTGCAAGAAAAAGGAAAATGATTCTCCTTGGTTTTGTTTTATTTTGCATAAATCAGTCACAGAAATCTCATGCTCTATGTTATATGAAAAGTGACTTATGAATTTTTCTGCAAGTTCATTAAATGTTTTAATTCCATGAGGTAGGTGGGAGAACCACTTGATGGCTTGTCCTCCTACACTCCTTGGAAAGAGGCACATCAAATATTGTCATTGTAGGCTACCTCCATACAAGCTACATGAAGCTCACTTATATGTTTTGTTGGGTCCCCTCTTCCTTTATACTTGTAAAACTTGGGCATCTCAAAATTCTTGGGGAAAGGCACCATAGCTATGTTTTAATCAAATGGGTATGGACAAAGGTCTTCAAGAGCAAATTTTATTTCTTTGTCCAAGTTGAATATCAATGATTTTTTATACTTGTTAAAGTTGGGCATCTCAAAATTCTTGGGGAAAGGCACCATAGCTATGTTTCGATCAAATGGGTATGGTCAAAGGTCTTCAAGAGCATAAATTTTATTTGTTTTTCCAAGTTGAATATCAATGATTTTTTTGGTTCAAATTTTGTATTTGTGATGCCAAATTGTTATATTGGGTATCTTGAAGTGGATTGGTTGGATTTGTAGACATGTAAAAATTCCTAACGCGTATCACACATCCTGAAACTGCATTTTTCCATCATTGGCATCATTTTCACTACCATTATTGCATTTAGTATCATTTCACATAATTTGCATCATTAATCCCCTTTTCACATCATTTCCATCATTTAACCCTATTTCTCTCTATTAGTTAAATAATCTTGAATTGTTTAATTAATTCACTATTTCATTAATAATATTCTCCTTCATCCTCTTAATTAAATAATTTTAATTATTTAATTAGGTTCATTTAATATTTCTTCTAATCCCATAAAATTAAATAATTTTAGTTATTTAATTATCCCACTTCTAATCTTTCTCCTCCAATGGAATATTCTTTTTTAAAGAATGGCATTCCTATCTTTCATTTCTAATTATTATCCTATTTTCCCTCCACAAAGCATATTCCCAAGGAATATTCATTTTCAAAATATATTGCCTTAACTTGTCTCAACCATTTCTAGCCCTTGATCTTCAAATCTAATCTCCTCCCTTGATTTAAAATGGTGGAGATATTTTGAGTTCTAACAAATCAGATCCATTGGTCTTCCTTGATTCACTCTTCTTTGTAGGTGTTGAGGATCAATCTCAACCCTTCTTTGTGGGAATTGAATTTCAATCTTGACCATTAATCTAATTTCCTAAAATCTATAAAATAACCTTCAATCTTTCACATTCATCACCTAGAATTTGAGTAGAGGCATCATGTCAAATTGACTCTTGAGCAATTGAGAGCATTATCATAGCATCTAGCTCATCATTGCATCATATTCAATCAAGCTTTTGCTATAACTCATGGAGGCTTCAAGTGTTTGAGCAATTCAACACCATACAACACCAAGCTCTCCAACAATGGGATGGTAAGATTGTTCTTGTTTTGATTTCAATTATGTTTGATTATGCTAACATTAGGGTTTGATTTCATGGCTTGATTTACAATTAGATCTCATTGGTAAGTGGGTTTGATCTCTTGTTTTGATTTCTTTGATTGAATTATTGATTGTTTATCCCCTTCCACTTTTACTCCTTACAAGATTATACTTTTGATGTCCAAGAGATGAGGAGCTATATAATAGATATTGAAATTGCGAGGTATTTTGTGAGATATTATATGTGTTATATATAGATTATCCTAATTTTGAGATATAGTGTGTTGTTGTTACATGTTTTGTGTGTGGATGGGGTTGAATTGATTGTATGAAATGTTTTGACCTTGGGGGTGAAATTTTTTTTATGGAGTAATTTATTGTTGTGATACATTTTGAGGGACATTATGTGAAGGATTTTGATGTGTGTTTGTTTGGATCGACCAGTATGATTTTGTTGTTGCACATATTGCTATTGTGGTACATTTTAGGGAATATTGTGTGAAGGGTTTTGATGGGTGTTTGTTTGGATCAGACCGGTATGAGTTTGTTGTTGCACATATTACTGTTGTGAGGGGAAATTTGTGTGTATAGATGGATTAGATGCAAGGTCTTGTGATTCTTTGGGTATGTTGGATGTTGGGTCTTGTTTTAAGGGGATTTGTGATGTGGAAGATTGATATGTGTTATGGAGAGGCACGTGTGGTGCTGAGGTTTGACTAGTGAAAGGATTATTCATGTAGGGTGTATGGTTTTGTGAAAATGAAGGTATGGTTTTTGTGTTTTGTTAGTTTTGGATATG
>VDFB02099663.1:81800-103632 GCA_007258455.2 Sequoia sempervirens | reverse complement strand
ATTGTATTCCTTTTATGCTTGTAGTGTCAATAAATTGTAATGTGAATCAATTATATTATATACATATGTATAATATAATCATTATTCATATATTTGCTATTGTTCTTAGATTGCAATTTTATAGTCTTTCTCCTTATATTCCTTTTTTGAATTTGTTCTATATTTATGATCTCATATAACCACATATACTTGGTTTTTTAATATTAACTTATAATATTTTAAATCATGATGCATAGATCCTTATTCTCTTTCATTCTTTTTGCAAGGTTCTTACATATTTTCATTTTTATTTTTGTTCTTTATGTTAGTAGTGTCAATGAATGAATTGTAGTGTGTAGCATTTATGTATATCATATGCATATTATATAATCATTATTATATAATATACACATATATATTATATAATCATTATGTTTATTTAGTTTTTTCTATATGTTGATGTACCTCTCTTTCGTTAGTTTTCAATTTCATTTCTTTACTTCTCTTTCATATTTAGTTTTTTAAATTTCATTCTTGCTTTTGTCTCTCTTATTGTTTTCCTCTCATTATTATAAAAAAAAATTCAATCATCTCATTGTCGCTTATCTCTCTCTTCTTGGTTTTTGTGTCCTATCCCCTCAACTTCTCACCCCTCTTCATTTTAAGCAAATTGGGTCTGCAGCTAACCATTTTCCATCTCCTTATGCTCTCTATCATCCTGATGATGGATCATTGAGTGTGCTCCGAAACATTGATGAAAACACTCAAACACAATCAAAATCCAGAAATAACAAATTATAAGCATTATGGATTGTGGAAATCTCATAGCATTAATCCAAAGAATTATTTTCATTAAAGGGGAGAAAATTTGTGACATGCCAATTGTTAATGCTGCAACACCAAAATAAAGTCCCTATGTCAGCACTAAAGGGGGCTGTTATGAATTATTAGTGTGTGACATAGAATAAAGTAATAATTAATGTTAATTTATTACATGTTAGTTTTTAGTTAGTTGTTAGGTATGAGTTAGTTGGTTTTGGGTGGTTAATAAGTTTGATGGCTTTATAAAGCCATAAAATGTAATCACTTGTGAGTTGACGATGAATGAAGAATTTACAGGTTTGGGCCTTTGGCTCTCTCTTGTCACCATTTCAATACTTTGAATAAATAGCATATCACAACATTGCCTTGGGAAGTAAAAAATATCATTAAGAGAAACATTCCAGACTTTTTTCTAAGGCACAAATGATATTCAAACCATTGCATCAGTATTCAAATATGACATGAACAATTGACATCATAGTTTGATATTGAAGTACATGGAATCAACATCTCTGATGTAAGATTCGACATTCAATTAAAACAACCAATCTGAATCGCATATTCAATATATCCTTTTGTGCAGCAAGCGCAATGGATGCAGTTAGGTGCTTGCCTTGCAAACCCGAACTACCTGAAATATGCTCACACATTTTATTGATAGGAAACATCTTAGGAAGCATTCTCTCTCCATACCATCTTTCTTCTCAAAAGAAGACTAAGAAAACACTTTAGGAACACCTTCCTGTAGAACTAAACGAATTATCCAACATTTTCACAATAAGGAAAATAAATTTGGCCTTTTTGTATGTATAGACGAGCCTTCTCTGGAAACTATATAAGTTTTTGCACTGAAACTAGATTTTCTAGAATGATATTGTTCCCATATCTATTGTTGGCAACAAGTAAATAGGCATGAAAATTTTATTGCACAAACCAAGTAAATGCATTCTATAAAAGAAAAATAAAATACCAAAAACCAAACACCCATATACAATCCCTAGCTTCAAAAGGGCAACATTCTAGTCAGGAACATACAAAAACAGAAATAAATTTTAAAGAAAACATCCTTGAATATTTGTTGTCTAAGTTCCAAACAATAACAACCACCTGGATCTATTCTTTCTTAACAATGAGCCAGAACATTTTTTAAGAGAATCTGCATAGCTGTTATGCCAAGAACCCATGCCCAAAATATAGAATTCAATATGCCTTGCACAGATTTAAAGGTGGATTATTAGCAATAGTTTGAGTGAAAGAGGAAGCCTTAAAACAGAACAATAATCTAGGTTCATCATCAATAACTCTACACGGAGAATAATGCATGATTTTCCACATAAATATGCAATCAAGTTAATAAACATAGGAAAAGAGAGATCACAATCGCACTTAAACCCTAGAATATTAACTAAACGATGAACAAGTGGACCGAGAGATATAGAGAATCTGTCTAAAGCAATAAAGGTATTGATAATCGTATAAAGGTGGCAAATAAATATGCATGGATTACACATTTTATAGAATTTCCTTCTATCAAAGGAATTTATTATCTGAAGTCCAAAACAAAAATTCTGTCCTATATATGCTCTGGCTGGAATGGATGCCTAAAATAGCCAAATATTTTCTGTACAGTGGCTGGAACTCCTTAACATGTGACATTCAGTATTCCATTGTTACTTCAAAAAAAATTGTTGCTAAAAAGACCAATAACACCCAATTGTTTTTCTAAATGAAGAAACTAGTGACTAAATCTTAGATTATTACTATAGTGAAGAGAGAAAAACAGCAAGAGTAGATGAAACAAAGTTCGTTACAGAAGACAGGTTGCTTCCAAAAGCCGTGGCATGAATCAGTTTAGAGATAAGAAACAGGGCACTAAAAAACTCTTAAATTTAAACATATACTTTTGTAAATCAGGTAGCAAAAGAAACATATACTTTTTAAATCATATAGCAGAAGATGCATGACATGTCACATAAACTACCAAGAGTTGATGAAACTTTCATTATTTTTAACAATTATAGGAAAATTAAAAAAATAGTTTATAAAATGCAATAAATTTTACCAAAACAAGAATTGATGTGTATTCTTCATAAATCGGCTATCAAACATTTGTTGCTTCATTTACCCTCAAACATAATTAACCATCATCACTCCAAGTAAGAGAAGAAGCAAAGAAACAAAAGAATGATACAATGAGCTACAAAGAATACATGTTGAAAAATTTAACATCAATTACCTTGTACATCTCCACTACTAAGCAAAAGTGATTTAGAAAGAAGCCAGCAGTAAACACTAATTGCAGTGATGATTAACAGTACCAAAAGACACTTCAATGGAAAATGGAAAAAACTGACACCATTACTGTGTAACAGTTTTTGCTCAATTTTGTTTCTGTTAAGAGCTGATTGCCTTGCCTTGTGGAATGCAAATGAAAAACCATTCCACCTTCTCCCACTTGTAGATAAGCTGCTGCTTTCACCCTGCAAAATTTGAAAACAAAACTTATGAAATTACAATAAAGTTTCAGCTGATGTTCCCAAAGCTTAGTGATCATTCACAAAAACCAACTAAAAGAAGCCTAAATAGAATAAATTCTATTGCTTCTTCCATATAAGCTTCATTGAAAATGGAAGTTGTATAGCAGAAATTATAAAAAAAAAGCAATCAGAATGAATGTCAAAGGAATATTTATATTTGCAGAAGTTATAAAAACCAGAACGAGTGAGAAAGTAAAGTTTATATTCTAAGTGAAACAAGCCTCGAAACAACCAAATAACTTGCTAAGATCATCTAGCAAAACATAATGTGTGTTAGGTCAGAAAACAATGAAAAATTTGAGGTAACCTTCATAAGAAAACAACAGGAAACATTACAGGAAATGGCAATAGTTTCTTTATGAGAGAACAGTCCACTGATAAAATTAAGTCATTATGAGTAGTTGATAAGATTCATTTCGGTGAATTAGTTACAGAATATTTATATAAATTATGGATCAGAATAGTATTAGGGCTGTTGTGTTCCTTGGGTTTTGTGGTTTTTCCTGTGACGTGACTTTTACAAATTGATGCCCATCACCAGCACAGTTAGTACAAGAGAAGAAGGTAGATAGTTTCATTGAATCAGGAGATAACCACCCAGAAGTGCAATAGAGAAGTGAGAAGCATGGCCAATGAAGAAAAAGGGATGACTGAAGATGATTAAGCAAGATTCATCAAATTGGAAGAAAATATGGTATGCAGCTCTCAATCTGTTGGGAAGCTTGACCAATTGGAAAAGATTATAGAGATTCTCATGGGAAAGCTATTTCTATGGAGGTCCCTAAAGGGAGCCAAGTGAAGAGCAGCCTCAAGCTAATAAGAAGGAACAGTGCCATACCAGCCTAACACCTCCAACTCAACCTCCATTCAAAGTGGAAGCTAAGACTGAAATCATGTTATATGAAGGTGGCATGGCTCAGCTTGAGGTATATTTCGCCTTGCATAATGTTAATAAAGAACTACAAATTTCCTTTGCAAGATTGAGATTGACAAGCCATGCACTTAATGACTTGAATGCCATGTTGATTCTGTGGCTATAACTAAAATAACTGTCAATTTGTAAATGTGATGAATTCAAGAGATCAATTAAAATGTATTTTTCTCCTATTTGCTATGAAAGGGAACAATCTATTACCTAACAACATTTTACATAGAAACAAGGCAAAATGGTTACAAGCCAGAAGGGAAAGGTAAATGAAAAGGTAACCGCAATGCTACTGCTATTTCAAAAGAAAGATTCTAAGAAACGTTGTGAACATTGTGTTGTTGATAGTCATACAGATGAAACTTGCTGGAAGTTATATCTGGATTGCATCCATATAGAAACAAGAAGAAGAGTGATAAGGCGCAACTTCAATGTGGATGTGAGGACTGTGTGTAATTCCATCCATAGAGAGGTATACTTGAGTAGCAATGACACTCATGACAAAGATGAGCTTACAAAACTTTTTCACGTCAATATTCAGATTAAGACAACAAAGATCGATACTCGTATTTATTCTTGCTCAAAAGAAAATTTGATTTCAGTAGAGTCCGTAAACAAGTTTGAGTTGATTGCATATAATCATCATAATCCATATCTTTGGGTTGTGTGAAGCGAGTAGAGATAGAAATCACCAAATAATTTAAGATTACGTAGAGCTAGATATAGTAGATGCCCTTGATGTGAGAAGGATTTGGAATCTGTTTATCATTTGCTTCTTGATTGCCCTTTTGCTTGGAGCATATGGAGTTACTCCCTTTCCAAGTTTGAAGTTAAATGGGCTCAGCCGGCTTCAATGTTGGATTTGGTTTTACCAATGGATTTCTCCTTAATTTATTATGAAGGTGAAAAACTTATCGTCATTAGCTCTACTCCACACTCTATGGCTATATGATTGGATTGTAACACAGGAATTTTCAAAGATAAGAAGAGTACAATTAGAGTGGAAGCTAAAAAATTTCAGGCTATAAAGGAAAACTTCTTAGTGGTTAAATGGGATGAAGACAATAACCAGGGTAATGGAACTGTTTTGGATGAAGATTGCATTATGGCTAAGAGATGAAACATTGAGTTGGGTTCTGTTCAAAGATCAAATAAGATCAAACTAATCAGGAAACTGGTTAAATGGCCTTGTTTCCCCCACTCATCCGTTCAAATTGAATTTTGATGGAGCTTTAAAGGGAACCCTAGGCAAGCTGGTGTTGGGGAATTATTAGATATCATAATGGCAATATTGTAGGCACTATCTATTGGGTTAGGAGTGCAAACTAATCACTACCCTAAAGTCATGGCCACCTTTTCGGGTATTCATTTTGCTAAAGAGTTAATCATCTCTAAACTTGTCATTAAGGGCGACCCTTTAATGTTATGAAGTGCTTGACTAAGGAGACTTCTCCTTGTTAGACAATTTGAAATGTTATGGCTGGTGCCATAAGTTTGAGAGATTATCTCAATGAAGTTAGGATAAACCACACTTGTAGAGAAGGTAATAGACCTACAGATTGGTTGGTAATAAAAGGTGTTTAGCAAAGAGTCAAAGACAATGAGAAAAGGCTTGATGTGGATCATTTGCCTAAATTGGCAGTTACTCTTATTAACTATGACAGACCCTCATTTTAGTATTGCTACTCTTATCATTTATTGTATTCATCATTTCTCCTACAAGTTAATGATTTCAGTTAAGCTCAAGGTGGATGTTTCACATGCATTAGGAGTGGCTTGTATTTCTACAAGCTACAGATATTGTGAAGAGTTTTTTGCTAAGAATCTACATAGTTCAGTTTACGACACCCTTTTATCTATCTTTAAGTTACATTATGCTGAAAGCTTGTAAGAAGAAGCTAATTTAAAGAAAAGTGGTTTTCGAGAAAAGAAAACAGTATAGCAATTTGAATATTGGAAGTGACAGGATTAGGACTGAATCAACTTCTTGTGCTGATATTAAGAATAGATCAGTGACTATTAGATGCATAAGACATGGGCACATGAAATGGACCTTTAGTATTCTTACCCAAAGCGCAACCTCTGCAAGTACCTTCATGCTCCTAGTTGAGTTTAGGAAGGCCCGTTACCATCTTCTCCATGGTTGGTAGTGCTCGAAAGTGAAGGTGTGCAAGTCTCCTATGCCAAAGTTCACATGAACTTGATGAATCATGCAACAAAGCCTGAAGTAGACGAGTACAAAGTCTATAGAGGCTCTCATGTCAAAATCCAATCACCTGAGTAGTCTTGATACTTGAGTTCTTTGGCCATGCAAGAACTTTACCTTCGGAGAATGCAACTTGATATCCCTTGTCCTCCAAGGCTGAGATAGAGACAAGATTCCGCTTGATACCCGGAACAAATAGCACATCACTCAACTGTAAGGAGATGTCGGAATCTAGGTGAAGAGAGGAGGTCCCAACACCTTTCACAGAATACCTTGCATCATCACCAGTAATGACTTGAACACTAGAGTCTCTCTCCACCAAATCAGATAGATGTACTCTAAATCCAGTGACGTGGCGAGAGGCACCACTATCAATCAACCAAGTATTGTTGTCGATAGGCACATTGCTTGGTAAAGCAGAATAGAATAGAAAACCACTTGAATCCTTTTGTGGAGAGATCTCACCCACATCTACAATTGAGGCCTGTTGCTTAGGTCTGGTTGGGCAATCCTTTGCATAGTGACCAAACTTGTCACATCTAAAACATTGAATGCGGGAGAGGTCCTTCTTCTTCTTAGATGCAGGGGCACCATCTGATCCTTTATCTCTATTCTTCTTGAAGTACCCCTTCTTTCCTTCTTTTCCTTTCTTCTTCGAGGATTGAGCGGCAAGAACATGACTGTCTTCATTTGTAGAGCTTTGACTAATGCCTCTCACAGCCAACCTTGATTCTTCTTGAATACAATCCGCCCTCAAACGATCAAACTTAGGAAGTTTTGATCTCCCACTGATTCCTTGAATGAATGGCTCCCAAGATTGAGGAAGACCATTAAGAGCCAACATGGCCAAATCCTTGTCATCAACAATATGTCCAATGGTAGAGAGTTGATCTCTCAACTCAGTGATCTTCATAAAGAATGTGATAGTGGATTCTCCTTTCGCCATCTTGATATGATGAAGCTGTTGTTTTAATGCAAGAGCTCGACTTGTGTTATTGATCTCATACATCTCTTCCAAGGTCTTGAACATCTCTCTTGCTGTCTTCAACTTGGAGATGATTGGCACAATGTGGTCTTTCACAGAATCAGCCAACATCTTTTTCGCTCTAGTGCCATTCCTCTTCCATTGTGACTTCTCATTCTCATCGGTTGGTTCGGGAACTTCGCCCTCCACGAACTCAGCTAACTCATTTTCCTCCAAAGCGAGCATGACTCTAAACTTCCAAGATGTGTAGTTTGATGCGTCCTCAAGTCTATCTTCAATCTTGAGCCTGTTCACCATCTTGACAGTAAGATAGATGCAATCAAAGATGAGAATAAGAGTGGAGGGTAGCACTGCTTGAATAAATCTAATCACGATCTTTCTTATACCCGTTCTAATACCATGTTAGTTTTTATGATCAGATAATAAAGGCAGAAATTTAATTCAAAATCAGACAAAATAACACAGCATATACCCTGGAAAAACCCTCCTCTTGAGGGAGAAAAACCCAGCAACAATATATCACTTATATATTGAATAATAAACAATGATCTCTTTTACAATGAAGCCAATAAAGAGGCCAAACACAGCACCATAAATGATGCGATATCTCTTGCAGATAATATAACTCCTTTTATAAGTATATCAGCCTCCGTCAAAGCCTTCGATCTGCACTTGTATAAATTCACACTTGACTGAAACTCGAACTATGAATGAATGAATCTAATCGATGTGATACAATGAAAGATGATCTCATATAAATACAAGAGAGGGAGAGAGGTCGCAACTCTTCAAGTCTTCAAGTCGGCCCTCTACCAAGAATCATGTCTCCTCAAAACATGATGTTGGCCTCCAAGGAAATCATGTCTCTCCAAAGGTGGCAGATCAAGAAAGTCGGCTCCAAGAGATATGTAATTATTAAATAATATAAAATGATGAAGCGCCTCTTCATCAAGAGTCGCCTTACAAATTAAATAGCTGTTAGGCTATCATTTAATTTGTTCTTCATAGAATGATCTGGGCTGGAAGTAGAAGCCCAACACTGCCAATAACATCAACACAAGTGGTATAAGGTGTAACTTTTCACTAGAGAAAATGACGAAAGAATCTTTTATGCATTTCCTATTCTGGTTAGGCATAATAGAAGCTATGGGTAACAGGCTTATTAAGTCATGTTTTCTTGTGTTTGATCATTTTTATTTGCATATTCATTGGAAAAGACTAGTAGATGTTACAGATCAAGGGAAGCATTGTTTCCACTCATTCAATCAGAAACCAAAAACAAATCATCATTGCTACCACTTTATATTTTGTATTTTAAATGTGAGCATCATAGTTGGTATTTCTTCAATCTTCAATGTTCAACAAGCAAATTTTGAGTCCACACTTAAAGATTTGCATGGCATTAACAAAAAATCTAATTGGCTTTTGCTTGTTTTATTATTCCTTCTCAGATGTTAACGGTGGTGTAGATATGTTATTTTAGATTTTTTACCATTAAAGCTTCAATATTGAACTGTTGTGCTTGCATATTCTTGTTAATCAGCTGCTAAATGATGCAGGGTGCTTAATCTGACTTGGAAAATAACTCTGGAATGTACTGGGAAGGGTACACCTCTTATCTAATGGTTTATTTGTACCTAAATTAACTGCAATTTAGATTTTGTGTCTCTCCCAATAGTTATATTATAATTATTTAATCTTTTGCATTGAATGGGTAAATTTGTCGTGAATTTAGACATTGTTTGCCTGAAATAAATATTTGTAGTGTAGTACTTTTTGTGATTGAATGATGAAAATTGAAAATCTATGCAGAACCCCCTTGGTACCCATATGGGTTTGGTTTGGGTCCGAGTCTTGACCTGGTTCTCCTTTGGGTGTGGGTCAGGACCCTAGCCGAACCTAGGAGAACCCAAGGGCTGCCCAAAAAAAAAACAAAAAAAAAAGTTATTTTTTTAAAACATTTTAATAACAAAAAAGTGCCTATTAAATGATAAAATCAGAAACCTCCTAATTTCGCCCTTAAGTGATAAAACTGTGAAAATGACGTGCATCATGAAGGTTTGTGTAGTTTCAAAGGCTTTAATTTGGGCTTGGTGGTGGGGGCTCTACCCCTTGACCCCACCTTGTATCACAATATGAAACGCACCAGGGGCACTGCCTCTAGATGCAAGGGGCACTACCCATTGACCCCACTAGAAGCGTTACCCCCAAACCCCACGATGGGTGCTACCCCTCAACCCCGCTAGGTGCATTGCCCCTAAACCCCCACAAAGGGCACTGCCCCTCAACCCCGTTGGAAGCATTGCCCCCAAATCTCCATGAGGGGTGCTGCCCCTCAATCCCATTGGGGTCTCCATTCCCAAACCCCTACTAGTTATTAGGATCTCTTGTCACATAAGAAACTTGATTACAATGAGGGGGTGACACGGAATTAGGATCTAGCTCTTGAGTGTGTTGACTTAGACATTATTGTTGCACAACTTGCTAGAAATCTCTTTAGATGAGGCAGCTTGTATAGCACATGGCTAGTGGAAGTGGCATTATAACTCATTGTGGTTCAAGTGAAATTGAAACAAATGTTGACTTTGATGCTTTTGATGAAGAACAATATGAAGTTTATTAAATATTGGTTGTAATTTTCATTGTGTATATTATGAATTTATGAGGATTTTCACTTTTGCAAATTATGAGGTATTTAAAAATTAAATATTTTGTTTATTGGAAATTATCACTATTTTATATTATATAATTAAAATATATATATACATATACCTACATATGTGTGTGTGCACACACACATACCTGAGCATGTACCTATACCCAAGGAAAAGAAATTGTCGTACCTACACCTGAACCTATACCAAGACCAGTAACTTAGGAGGTGGGTTAACAATTATTTTAAGACTTTATTTGAAAGAGTGTAAGACAAATCTTTGCTTGCAACTTGTTAATTTTATTTTTTAAATTACGTGTCAGTCATTGCTTATGAAAAAGCTCACAATTGACATGAATTTGACGAACACCCTCATTCCAATGGGGAGGTTAGGCATCCAGCTCCCTAATGCCCACCACAAAATAGACAACAGATGTGAGGCGGGGGCAGCTCTATAGAAAGGCAATTTGATGAGCAAGAAGTAAAAACAAGCTATATCTTGGATCAAGAAACCAAGAGTTGACTTTTTTGTTATGTTTTTCTATCGGCATGGCCTAGGGTTCAACCTAAGCACTCCAAGTACTATGTGTTACTTGGGGTGCCTTGGCCAAACCCTAAACAAACCACAAGTCATCCTGGCCCAAAACAAAAAACCCAAACTGAATTTTGTTAATTCGGCAACCTTTTCAACAAGGCACCATAACATAGATATATTTTTCAAATTTTGTATGAATTTTCTGACTTAAGGTTTCATGTACTAATTTATGATTATAGATGTCTATCTAACAGCATCTAATATGGTTATAAAGCAAACAATTTTATAGAAAACTCTTTCTTCCAATGGAGTCTTAAGGTGACAACATCCACCAGTTTCATTGTTTTATTCACGTCATGGTAAATAGTTATAAAATACCCATACTAATTATGAATCGGAATCTGTATGGAAAGTGGCTATGCAACATCTCACTAAAGCATGCAAGCAAATGGCCCCTTCTATGAGCAGCAAGTTCATCCTAAGTACAAGCAGGACTAAACTTAAAGGCTAAAATGACAATATATACCACAGCTCTAAATAGATCAAAATGCAGTGAACATCTTGGATTTAAAGATGAAGAGTCCTATGTAAGCCTATGGTTTTAGCCAAACTAGATAATCCTTTGTGCCCAAGACAGGAAGCTTAGGCTTGCTGGCCCTATTACTGCAAATATACACTATTTCAGATCATCCGCACAACATCATGGACGCCTCACACTAAAGACCTGTAACCCCACCCAAGAAATCGATCTGACATCAAATTTAAGTACCTGTGCTTTGACACCTATGTTTCAATACTGTTAACTACAATATATTAGATTAAAACAATGTTTAGAATATATACACAGGCATTTATTGCTTATCTTGATGATGACATAACACACATGTATAATGTCTAATAAGTCAACTTACACAATGTAAGTTACAAACTTACAACTACCAATGTAATTTCCTCATACAATAATAAATGCAGCATACACGCATTGGTGTGCGTGCTGCTACACAGTTCTCTCTCAATCTCTATGTATTGAATCTTCCAATATTTGGTATGAGATAAAGTTGTGATTGAAGGAGCAAGGAAGCCTGAGGAGAAAGTATGCTAAAGGTATTAAACAAAACCAATCAATTTGAAGGAGAATTGAGATAGTAAAGGAGACTTTAAAAAATAGAGATTGTGAAGGAGAAGGAGAAGGAAAAATTAAATTAAATATTAAAAAAAATATATCAGGGATGACTGCCTGTAAAAGGCCCAACCAAGGTACCAAGGGTGTTGACTGCTGCAGAGATTAACAGTATGCAGAGCAGAGCAGCCTACAGAAAACAGAAATCCACAGAGCAGTGCACCACAGACAGAACAACAGCAGCATGCAAAGCAGAGTAGCATAGGTAGAGCAGCAGCATGCAGAGGACAGAGCAGCACAGGCAGATTGCAGACTGGAGCAGGAAAAGAAGACAATGGCGAGGATGAGAAGTGCAGAGAAAAATAAGACAGATATTCATTCTTTGATCTGTGACCTGTGTGTTTAACTGTTAAATACGAAATTTTTTAATTATTTCCTGTCAAAATCTAAAAATAGTCTATTATATAGTTTCCAAAATTTAAAGTTGCCAAAACTCTGGTTATGGCCAATACCCAAAATTTTGTTGTTCATGAAGCCCAAAAGTTAACCAGCCAAAATTTTAATGGCTAGAGTCAAATGACACTCACCAGTGCTGAGTATAGAAACTGTGATAAAACAATTCTCAGAGCAGATCCCAGACTTACAACAATTTTTTCTGATTTTGATAATTGTCAGAGGAAGCCCTTTTGTTGTTATAACTGTTTGTCTCTAATCACTTGATCCCTGAAGTCCAAAATGCCAATTCCATTGGTGATCTTTGGGAGAGTCTAAGAAACAAGTATCAAATCTCTGAAAAAGCTTAAAATCTGTATTTGAAAAATTTGTTATTTTCCATAAAATTGGGTGAGTGTGGGTCATTCTTCAAGCATCTTCTTAGTATGAAAGATCTAAGAGGTTAGCACTCTCCCATCAACAAAAAGGTGGATGAAAACAATATGGTTGCTCTTGTCCTCTATAGTTTTCCATCTTCAATTGAAACTTGTGTGGAGTCATATGTCTATTGATAAAGAGTCAAATTCACAAGTTTGAAAAAGTCAGTTCATATATGTGTTAGAAGGAGCAAAGACAAATGACAGATGGCAAAGTTTAGGTAAAGACAATATGAGAGTGCACTTGCTACATAGGATAAGGGGAAATCAAAAAAAAAAACCTGAGGTCTAATTCACTCTCCAAACACAAAGTCAAGTGTTGCTATTGTCATAATTTTGGAAATATCAAAAAAGAATGCCATGGGCTCAAGCTAATGTAACAGCAATTGAGGTGGAGAAAGACTTCAGAGTGCAGTATGCTTTTATGGCATCTTCCCAAAACAACAGTGATGCAAATAGCTGCCAGTTCTTTGATTTTGTTGCAGCACATTATTTCACTTACCGTAGAGACTGGTATGCCAAATTTACTACTAATTAGAGGGGATTGAGGATGTAATGATTGTGTTCAGTGATTCCACAGAATTTATAGTCAAGGATGAACAAGAGCTTGTTATCCATCAATCAACTTACAGGTAACCTTTAATAGTGTGTGGATTTTCATGGTAAGAAATGCATTGTGACAAATGGTAAGCAGAAGAGAATGGTTACACTAAGGATTAGGAAAAGTAGGCTATATAAGCCAATTGATCATATCCCAACTGATTTGCATGCACTAGTTGTGGAGAATAATAGTAGCATTTTGCGGCATAACAAAATATAGGCATTCAACCTTTAGTATTTAGCCAAACTAAGTGGAATCGGCATGGTCCACAGATTGCCATTTATTCGATAGAAGCAAAATATATGTGCATGATGTTTTACTGTAAGCATAAACATAAGTCACTCCCTAATGAAGGAGCATGGTACGCAAACAGGACTTTGAATCTCATTCATGCAAATTTGTGTGAGCCATACTAGAAACCATTCACAATCCTCGATGCAAGGTATTTTCTTTTGTTGGGTGTTTCTCAACGAAAATGTGGATCTACATTCTAAAGAAGAGATCCAACAGCTTTGGTTCATTTGTCAGACTTAAAGCACTGGTTGAGAATATCAAAACTTTGTGATTCAAATAATGGGGCGAGTTCACTTCCAAATAGTCCAAAGACTATTGTGAAGGAAGTGATTCGAAAAAATTTGCTTGCAAGACACACCTCTCAACAAAATGGGGTCATTGAAAAGAAAAACAGGTCAATCGGGGAGATAGCCAATTTCATGAATAAAAGTCAAAACATGACAATTGTGGAGATGGCCTAGTGCATGATGTATGCCAAAAGCATTTCATACAAATACTGGGGTGAAGCAATGAACGTGACAACATACCTCCTAAATGAAAATCCATGTAAAACCTTGTCGGATGCAACTCCTAAAGAATCTTGGTCCATGCTCAATCCTTAGGCAACACATTCTCAAGTTTCTAGTTTAGCTACATATGTTTCAATTCCTGATACCAAACAAAGTAAAATAAATTCTAAGAGACTCAAATATTTATTTGTTGGGTACAATGAACAATCTAAGACATAAATACCCTGAGATTTTCACTAACAAAGTCAACATGAGTTGAGATGTTGATGTAAATGAAACATAACCTATCTTTGATCATAATGCTAACCATCATGTTGTCAATGAGAAGTCAAGAACTAATGTTGTAGTTTCTCTTAAGGATGAGATTCTTGTAATTCATCATAGTCACTAGTGCATTAGCTTCCACTTGATAGTTCCTCCACCCCATTGGTATAATAGCGACAAACACTTCAGTTCTCTTCAATTCAAGATGTGGTTGTTTTTCCACAAGAATCTCAAGTTACACAGCAACAAAGACCAAAGTGGTAACATTCAACTATTTAGGATGTACAAGAGGAGGATATTCCTACATCTGTGTTGCTCAACCTTAGCGAGTAAGGGAAGAAACTATAGGTTTAGATGAGAATGTATATTTTGCTCTCTTTTGACCTTTTCAAGGTGCTTGAATCCTAGTGAGATGCAAAAGATACAAGCAAACTTTAATAGGAGGATGCCATGCAAGTTGAATGAATATATGTATTGTTAGTTTTAGATCAGAAATGTAAGCAATCAGAAAATGCAACACATAGACAATGAACACCACATTTTACCCTGGGAAAACCCTCCTACTCGAGGGAGAAAAACCCAGAAAATAATCTCTTATATATCAGATAAAATTGCAGAATTCTACATACAGATCAGGCCCTTGAATTTGGCCAAGACTTATACAAAATGTATGCTGCTTCTCCTTGAGCAAATAATAAACCTTCTGCAAAGAATCGGATCTGCTGCTAAAGAAGTGCAACTGCTGCTAGGATGTGAGAATGGAGTGAATGATTGTGATGTACAAATGAGATATAATCACCTCCCTTATATACAATGCTAGGCGACCTCTTCACTAGGTCGGCCCCTCTAGAAAATACAAGATATAAAATATTATTAGCACATCAAGGCCGACCTGCCTTGGAAATCATTTTATTAAAGGAAAAATATCTCCCGAAGCTACCAAACACTAACATGTATTACTCTATTTGGTATGCATTATTATTTCTGTTCATTATTTCAAGTAATTGTTTTATCATATCAAAGAGTAAGCACAATGAATGCAATAAATATATCGATCCATAATTATCTATCCCTATTCTTAAGTGTCTTGATATAATGTTTACGACACCATTTTTCTTCTCCTATGATAGCACATATATTAAGTTCTAACCCAATCATAAATCGGAGGAAATAAAAATGCATACTGCAGAAATATTGTATTGAGTTGCAGCACTCAAACATCAAACCTAAATTGCCACCATGACAAAATCACCAACATGCTCCTGCCTAGGAGCCAACTCAACAAAATTTACCAGCATCACATGAACAAAGTCATCATAAAATCACGTTCATTGCAACCAACACATCATCTTGAATCATGGAAAAAAGGAAACAGGAAAAGAAAAAGCATTTCTTTGTCTTTCTGTATCATGTCATTTGCTTTGTGATGAGCTTAACATGAAATTGTTAAGAAATCTTAACCTCCAAATGTTAAAAAGGCAAAAGATTGTGTATCACCTCATATTCCACTGCATATAGCTATTGTATATTCTGTAAGCTTAAAACAGATGTTGATTAAATCCTACATATGCACAATAGCAAAATAACTGTAATTTATGTGCATTTGTGATCCTTAATATGTAGAAAAATCAATGCAAAACCATATGCTGGATCAGTCCCTTATATAGAAAACAAATGTATCATAACAGAATGGGACAACATCTTGAACATTCATCCTCAGACTACTCTCATTTTACAAATGTTTGGCTTTTCAAGTCAAAAGGCTAATTCTTTATAAAATACTTTTAAAAGCTTTTGCTCACAGAAAGAAAGAAAGAAATAATATTAATGTCCACAGATGACCAAAAGTAGGTTAATGGGACTTAAAACATAAAACCAATAACAATAGAGGACAACAAGAACCATCATCATGCTCATTCCTTATTTTCATTTCTATATTTGTAAGAAAATTCATTCCATGGACATTGGGTCAGGTGCAGTGAAGGAAAATGTGGTGTGAAGGCACTACTACATGAAAATTCAAAACTGATGACTATAAGTATATCGCCTAATAAATGCAGAAATGATGACTGGCATCTACTACCCAAAACAAGAAATTGTACTTCAGTATGTGCTCTGTTTCATGACACCAAAAATTTGAGACATGCAAGGCTATTGCGTTCAGCAAAAGAATATTACCTTCTCCAAGTCAGAAGAGGGCATTTTTTTAACACAGCCAATAAAACTTTTCTTTTGAGAATTTCCCATTGAATCTGATTCTCCATCTTTATATCTTTTCAGGCCACTTTTTGAATGCTGTAGATTGCCTCCAAGGTACTGCAAACTGGAAAGAAGCCGTGAATTCCAGCTCTGATATCTGTTATTATGTTTTCTATGGCCCCTCACTCTATCAGAGATAACATTTCTTCCAGCATTCCAATCAAAAAATCCATTTTCAATGCTCCCATTCCTACAACTGACATCACTTTTTTTTATATGCTTAGCTGAAAGAGGCTGATCTGTAGAGCAAAATACCCTGTCAGGAACAAGGGTATTTTCCACTTCTTGTATACAATCCATGATATCGTTTCTTTCCTGAAAACCATGTAGTTGTGACCCAAACAACATATTTTGATGAAGGTCCTCAGCCCTTGATGCTTGCACCCTCTCTTGACAAGTTACTCCTTTAGTTTGGTATTCCACTCTTGGACAAGCATACCCATTCTGATCATTCTTTCCTGTAATTTGATTTCCCAACAAAAAATTAGCAAGTTCATCTCTCTCCCCATCACCAATGCTAACAGAATGTAGACAATATCCATCTTCTTCATTTCCTGAATTCCTTAAATCACTTTCTACCAAAGATATCTGATGGCTTATAGCCTCAATGAAAGGGCGGTATCTTGCAAGAGCTCGTTCTGTTCTAAGATCTTTCAGATTTACATTCATAAATGCCCTCTCAAACTCCTCCAACTGAATCAGCAATACAAAATAGTTTAGAATTTTAGAGGTTCAAAGAAGAAAGGGATAAAAATATACTGTTAATGTGATGCTATCGAATAACTTGTTTGTTATTTGACAGATAACATACTGTATAGTGAATAAATAAATAACATCCATGTTCTGATAATAATTTGCAAATTTCTTGTCCATAAAAACTAAGCATTATTAGAAATATTCCATAAATCTTCAAAATGAATAAGTCATTTCAAGGTCTAGTTTTGATTAAACATGTTTGGGAAGTAACTTCCTGTTGTAGTGTTGATTATATGTGCTTGGGTAGTAGCCCATTGCATATTTTAAAAACCATTGCTCCTACAGTTTCCTCCAAGTACATTAGGAGTTATTTGAAAAAATGAACAACCAAAATTTTTACTTACCCAAAAAATTCCCTTGCAAATTTTTGTTTCAAGGTGCAGATTAACAGGTGAATAATCAACTGAACTAATCCTAGATACCAACATGGGAAAACTTCAATGAACCAAACAGTTTTTTTTAAGTTTAGAAATCTAGGAAAAATATATTTTAACACTGAAATCTCAATTCTATAATAGCAAAAAAACTGAAAACAGTTTTCAAATTGAGATTTATAAACAAAGAAAAAAAAAATGCACAAAAAATGAGCTAAATCTTCATTTCAACCAGCCACCATATTTTTGTTTTTCTGGAAAGAAATCATAATAACCATAAGACATTAGATTTCCTCTAATACCAAACTCATCCAATTGGGTAGGCCAGATCCTCTTGTCAAGTAAGCAGATATGAAACTATCGGACTTTTACCATTCACAAGGTCGGCATAATTCTTCTTGTGATTGGAATTTGGAATCGTTCTCCTTGTAATTAGGTATAATCCTAGAGCATTAAAAAAAATCTGCATTTGATCTTTGAATCCAACACAATATTAATTATAACCCAACTTGAATACAACCATATTTGCAGGCAAATGACCTTGAATGGATTTTTGACATTATAGACCAGTTTTTCAATTTATGATAATCACAAACAATATTTTACTTGTTTTTCATAGTATTATGATAGTGTTGGATGAACAATACATACTCTAGGCAGCAAAGGACATAGTAGTGTCCTAGGTTTGACACTTAGCTGGCCCATGGACAATACCATTGTATTAGATCCAAATTAGAAATCCGATATAAAAGTGTGGCTTGAGTGAAACCACTGGAAGAAAAGTCCACATTCTGGACTGCAAAGGGGCCATTAGCTCAGTGGTAGGACCATGCTAATGGAGATTCCTAAGTTCAGGTCCTAACTGGTCCATGGTAAAAATTAATTTTCTGTTGGAAGTGAAAGTCAATTAAAATTAATTAACATTGTGGTTTTTAGCACTCTATCGGTTTGTTACCCCCTCAAACATAAATGAACTAGTATTAGGCCACTTATGTTTACAGATCTAGTTGCAGAAAAAAACTCTCCAGCAGGGAATTGATCCATAAACAGTGGTGGAGATTCCACTTTACCATCACCAACAATGTATCCTTCTTAAGTGTTACTCCAACTCCTAAGGCCAAACATACAACACAAAAGACTAGAAAATGGATGCATTCACAACTGCAAGAACAACCTCCAAATTGGCTGCTACACCATCTACTTCGCACACTCTTGCAACTCATCACATGTCCATATACATGCTTCATACAATGCAGCTACTGTGCCTTACTCAGTGGAAGCTAGTTGAATGATTTTTCTAAATGGATGTCATAGCAGATTTGTCTAATTAACTAACAAAATGGATAAACAAGCAAAAGACAAAACAACAACAATGCAAGGAAGTCATGACACCATGTTTACCCTGGTAAAAACCAAATAAGTAGCAAGAAAATTCATTATATGTGTAGTTTCACAAGCCTACAGTCCCTCCAAGGCCAAATGGGATCCCAAATCAATATGCCACATCCTCATACTTGCAAATACCCTCTACAACTAAAAGGAAAAGGAGTTGAAAACAATTGCCTATGCACTAGCCAGCACTATGCACTCTCGACTAGCCGACACAGCATCCAAACCTATGCTCACCTCAGCCCAATAACTTTGATAATGGCGAATGTAGGATTTAGAATGTCTCAAACGCTTCCTCTCATGCTCCTGTTTACTCGCTCCATGGATATACAATTACCAAAGCATAGTAAACCGGTTTATACATTATTGATTCACATGAAAAATACAAGATATAACAGATGTATTATGCATTCAATGCTTCTATGCTCTTATACAAAATTGGGGAAGGGAATGATTTTCCAACAACACCCTCCATTTTCCCGGCTACAAGAGAAGTGTATAAACTTGCCAACGGTTGCCAAGGAATTCCAACCATCAGCAACTACCCAAAATTTATTTCAATCAGCCAATTAAGCATAAATAAACTCACCGACTAACTGAAAGTACAATATATCTAATGTATTTTAGGTATCTACATCAGCCCCCAAAAAATAAATGTTGTCTTCCAGATAACAGAAATTAAACAACCATTATTGAGGGGCAGAGCGAGAAAACATCCCTAGTAGTGTACATATTGAAGAGGAAGGAGTAGAGTGGTGAGAAGCAGATACATGCAATTTGTAGACCTCCTCAATTCTTAGCTTTAAATGGTGTGTAGCCAAGAGTTCCCACTCTCAAGAACTTTTAACCATCTATATTGCCTCCATGAGTTGAGCTCTAGCCTTCTCATTGGCCAATCTTTGCTCAATAATTTCCTTGTCTTTATCAACAATTTCTTTGTCCTTGTTAGCAATTTCCCTTTCCTTGTCAACCACCTTAGTCTTTTCCAATTCTATGAGTTGAGTCTGCTGTGCAAGTTGTTCTTGCAACTTCTTGGAACCTAATACTTTGATCATCCAGTTCTTCTCTTAATTTGTGGGAAATAGGTATAGACTCGTCAATTTATGATCCAATTTTGTACTGCGATGCTATTTCAGTTTGTAGCATGAGGTACAAACAGGGAAATTTAAACTTGATAGAATATAATGTCTCCAAAACTTTGCCATCTGAACCAACAAAATGAAGGTAGCATTTGTGTAGGATTCCGTTGATGCTTCATATCAAGTACCTCTGTGATAGGCCACCCATGAGAGAGAAAGATTTTAGTGAATTCTTCATTGCACTCACCCTCAACAAGGTGTTGAATCCATCAAGCCTCCTAGAGGACCAAAGGAGAATGAATGTTGTCCCAACTTCCATGCAATATCAACAACCTCGCTCATGATGTGTGCCATCAGTTCCAAGTCCTATATATATTGTTGGATGGTTCCAAGAGGATCACTAGAATCTAGTTTGAATAGCTGAAAGGTGATCTCATCCTCGCCGCTATGGACTGGGCTATGTAACTCATGTAATTGTGACTCCTCATGCAACTGTTGAGGACTTCCTTCATGCGATCGCTGAAGACTTCCCCTCTATCTGAAGAGTAGGAAGTGACTAAGTGTTTGTTCTAACTATTGTTCAGTTTACTGTGTAGGGCTCAAGAGAGGATACTCGATGACCTCAATGGGAGCCCCTAGTAAGCTCAACCACTCATCTATATGTTTTGATGCCTCTTTTGATAGTTCTACCAGTGTGGAGACCAAAGGAAGTTCTCCAAGAGTGGTGCCAAAGGGAGATGTAGTTATTTCTATAATTTCAACATCTTCATCTTCTTCCCTATCTCCTTCCTCTGTGGGTTCTTCTTCGGAAGATATTTCTGCTTGTATAGTTTTCCCCTTTCTTGTAATGGTCTTGGCTTCCTCACCTTTCTATGTCATGACCTATGAACCCAAAGATTTCTATCTAAAGATAGATTGGCTAGAGAGGATCATACTCTATATCTGGGTGACATTTGTCAATTGCAACTAATGGCATATGTGTATAAATTGCATCAAAACCAATGCAATTGCATGTTGTGTCATGTAAAAGGTTTTCTGATTCAAAGATAAGAACTTTTGTATTCTTACTAACAATAATTTTGCCCAGTTATATATTTCTCCCATGCTTAGCCCAACCATGTATATAGTCATCCAAACAGCCATGTTTGAATCCCATGTAGCCCCCATTAGTCTGCTTTTGATGAGATTTAGTATGTATTTCCATTCATCATTTACTAGATAGTCTTTTTGCAAGCCTCTATTTCCCTTACTCTAGATGTTTATTTGTTCCTATTTTGAATGGCTGCTTCTTTTTTACTTCAATTGGCATGAGTTGTGGGTTTCGAGACTGATATTCCCAAACATGGGAACCCAAATACTTGACAAAAATCAATATGAGTGTATGTGATACTCACCGTGGAATCCATCTATTGCACAATTAATTTTTGTTCTTCTCTACTATAATTAGCTACCATGCTTATTATGTAAGGCTCAAACTCTCAAAAATTAAAATAAGGAACTTTTATGGCTTTGTCTACCTGAACGGCTATTAGTATAGCTTTGAGTAGTTGATCTTCAAGGTTATTTTCCCACCACACCTGACACTCCATACATGTCAAATCCTTTTTTCCAATGTTTTTCCTAATGTTCAGCTACTTTCCTTTTCAATGGCCTTGTCTATGGCCTTGTCTATAGTT
>VDFB02099663.1:67240-79673 GCA_007258455.2 Sequoia sempervirens | reverse complement strand
ACCAATACCTCTTGCAGCCAATCTAGACTCTTCTTGAATGCAATCCACCCTCAAACAATCAAACTTGGGAAGTTTCGATCTTGCACTAATTCCTTGAATGTAAGACTCCGAAGATGAAGGAAGACCATTAAGAGCCAACATGGTCAAATCCTTGTCATCAACAATATGACCAATGGTAGAGAGCTGATCTCTCAATTCGGAAATCTTCATGAAGTAGGTGATGACAAATTCTCCTTTTGCCATCTTAACATGATGAAGTTGTTGCTTCAAGGCAAGTGCCCGGCTGGTGTTGTTGATTTCGTTCATTTCCTCCAATGTCTTGAACATCTCCCTTGCAGTCTTCAACTTGGAGACAATTGGAACAATGTGATCCTTGACGGAATCAACCAACAACTTCTTCGCCTTGATGTCTTTCTTCTTCCATTGCAACTTCTCTTCTTCCTCTTTAGGTTTGGGAACTTTGGTCTCCACAAACTCTGCCAAATCATTCTCCTCCAATGTGAGCATGATTCTAAACCTCCATGAAGTGTAGTTTGACGCTCCCTCAAGTCTATCTTCGATCTTCAATCCGTTCACCATCTTGATTGATGTAGAGATAGACAAAGAATTAAGACAAAGAGAAAAGAGTATCGCTGTAAATCTGATCATGATCTTCTCAAACCCGCTCTAATACCATGTTAGTTTTATGATCAGATTTAATGCACAGAAATTTAATTCAAAATCAGACACAATAACACAGCAGATACCCTGGGAAAACCCTCCTCTTGAGGGAGAAAAACTCAGCAACAAAGATCTCTCTATTATAAAATAATGGCAACAAGTCTCTTTACAATGAGGCCAATCTCAAGGCCAATAATCAGCACCTTCACAAGATGCAATGATAGACAAATAATCTGCACTTCCTTGCAACTCAAATCTGCTCTTGAAGAGTTCACAATCTGCTCTTGATGACTTCACAATCTGCTCTTGGTAATTCACACTTGAGAGAAGAGAAGAGACTTTGAACTTGCTTGATTATGAATGGAATGAAATGAGCTTGTATATATACATGATGGTGGAGAGGTCGCACCTCTTCAAGTGCAAGGTCGGCCTCCATAAAATGTAATTACAAATAATATAGATCACTATCAAGAGAGGTCGGCCTCTATAGAAATTCGTGCCTCTTCAATAAATATTAATTACAATAAATAATTACAAAGGAGGTTGGCCATCTTAGAGATATTTTGCCATTAAATAATCACAAATAAATAAGTATGAAGCCCGAAGCTGCAATAACATCAACACTTTCCTTTTCAATGGCCTTGTCTATGGCCTTGTCTATAGTTGTATTTAGGATTTTTGGTCTATGCTCTGAAGAACTGCCTACGAATTCACTATTAGAAGCTTTCTTTTTCCCTTTGCCAGCCATAATCAACACTACTTATGAATTCTATAACTATTGAATTTCTTGGATTTCAAAGTTCTCAATAATCATCGATAGTAGTCAGCATGACCCAAGAACAATCTTACCTCTATGATGTCTTTAGGGGCTTCCATCTCCACAATCACTCTTTGTCAAGATCTGTTTTCAATCCAACATTGTAGATGATATGTCCAAGGACATTTCCTTGTGGTACCATGAAGCAGCAATTCTTGGATTTAAGGCCAGGCATGCTAATCTATATCGTTCTATGCACCAATGGCCTTTAATTGTGTTTCTTGGTTGTTGTAGATTGACCAATCATCAAAGAAGGCCTTGAAATTTCCTATACACATTTTATCAAAGATATGTAGGATTATGCTTTGGAATGTTGTGGGAGCGTTGCATAGTCTAAACAACATTCTATTATAAGCATATACTCCAGTTCTACTACAAAGGTAGTATTTAGTTTGTCTTCTTCCAATGTTTATCTGGTTGTAACCAAAGAATCCATCCATGAAAGAATATCTCATGTTCTACTACTTTAAGAATAGAGTGTGAATGGGATTGGAAACGGGTCCTTAATATTCACCGCATTAAGGCTTCAAAAGTCCACACATTCTAATTTGCTTGGATTCCTTCTTCAGGGAGATGATTGAGTGATAACCAATCATTGGTTTCCACTTTGAATATAATTCCTACTTCTAACATTTTCTTTATTTCTACCTAAAATTTTGCTGCACAATTTCAATTCATCCTATAAGGTATTTTTCTTATTGGATGTGCTCCAAGTATTAAGGAAATTCGATGGATGCACAATTCTAGTGGTACTCCCTTAAGATCCTTCTAAGTCCACCCAAAGACATCCTTATACTCCAGGAAGATTTTCAATGTTGCGATCTTTAGTACTAGATTCCAATGGTCACCAATCATTATGAATTGTGAACGAAGTTCGTCTCCCAAATTTACTTTTCTCATTGTAGGTTCTTCATATTTGTGTCCTTATCTTGTTCAAATTTATATGCAGGTGTGTCATCTAGCCTTCATTCCCTTCTTTATAATCTCCATACTCTAATGGAAATGTATGACTTATTGGTCTTGAATGGTCCTCTTGCACATCTTCCTTACCTTTTTCATCCTCTTCGATTTTCATGATTTGTTTCATGTTGCATTCTAGCTGAAATAACTCATAGTCCTCTAATTGCTAGTGGAACAGTGCGCTGAGAGAACTTGTTTTGTCTTTAAAACAATGTTGCAGATCTAAGACTCCTTTGTCACTTGGCTCCATAGGACCCTTTTCTTCTTCCACCCAAGTTTCTCTAAGTCCAAATATGAATCTAAGGAAGCTATTACTTCACTCACGGCTAGGTTTCTCGAATCCATTACATTCTTTCTTCCCTTGTTTTCGATAGATATTGCTTTCTTCTTCCAATTGTGGTTGACTTTGGTTACAATCAGTCATCCCTAACCCAATAATCCATCATATACCTTTTTATATAAAGAAATAACTACAAAATTCAGGACAAATGATTGAGTTCCAAAGGCGCGAAATGTTGAGGTGGATGAATTGGGGATTCTTACATGGCCAAAAGTACAAGAGAAGCACTAGAGTGACTAAATCAAGATTTCCTAGTAAGTAGGTTCCAAGCATTGAGGTTGAGTCAAAACAAAAACATGGTGACTCCTCCATTGAGTCCCAATGTCAAAAGGCAAAAGTTGTTGAAGTTCACAAGTAATGGGTCAAAGGATTGTGGAAGGCATTGCAAAACCTGTGAGCTGATTTGGACAGCAAACAACCAAGACAGTAGATCCTATTGGTTACAGCCCTTCCCAACAACCCTAAGGGGTATAGCTATTGACTGGTACACAAAAGTCGATCTGATTTAAACTTCTTGGGAAATATTAAAAAAAAAAAATTTAAGAGGAGTTCAAGCTACTACAA
Source organism: Sequoia sempervirens (assembly GCA_007258455.2). NCBI lineage: Eukaryota > Viridiplantae > Streptophyta > Pinopsida > Cupressales > Cupressaceae > Sequoia > Sequoia sempervirens. The sequence goes on along the minus strand of VDFB02099663.1, from coordinate 76,332 downwards.
GATGATAATAAGATTATAGCAGAGACCTATAATACGAGGCAAGGCAAACACGAGAATGTGTGAGCCTATAATCGAAGACTTAAGGAACTCCTAGTAAAGTTAGAAGAGAAACAAGCCAGCCAATGGTCTCAAGAAGAGATGATTCATCAAAGGCCTCATTCCCAACTTTGCACATCATCAACTTCTCCACAACCGCAAGAGCTATGCTTTATACTTCACTTTCTTCTTCTTCTTCAATTGCGAACATGCACATGCTTCTCTGCATGACCTTGATCTCGCATAACACTTAAATGCCCAATGATCTACTTGTTTGCATCTGAAAGCAAGTACCACTTAAGCCTTTTTTGTTGCCTCTCTTTTGTCTTTCTCCACCTCTATCGGAGGTCTGCTCATGACTTGAGTTATCCATAGTATCACTAGACTTAGCTGCCTTTTTCTAGGCTTAGGTTTGCCTTCCACCACCTTATTTTCTCTTGTCGCCTTTGTCTTTGCCTTGCACACTCTGATGTATACAAGACAACTTCCTCTTTGCTCTAAGTGCTAGTTGATAAGCTTCCTCTATGGAATGAATGTGCAGCATATAAATCTCCTCTTTAATGGAAGTTTGCAAACCTTAAACATACCACAAGAGTTTTTCTTCATCATCTTCCATGTGACCAATGTGAATGCTTGGTCTGAACTAAAGGAATCCTTCCATGTACTCCTTCACAAATGTCTCCCTTTGGTGTAAGTTTTGTAATTTCTTGAACAACTCCATTGTGTAGTTGGTCCACATAATAGCGACCATGTGATCCCACCACAATATCTTCTTCTTCTTCCTCCTCTAAATATGATCTCTTTGAACAAAGTCCCACCACAAGGCAATGTGCCCTTTCAACTTCGTGGTAGTTTTCTTCACTCTCTTGGGGTCCTTGATTCTCAAATTCAATATTTCTCAAACTTGATGATCTAGCCTAGCAACTCTTCTAGATTTAATTTTCCCAAGTAGCTTGGAAGATCAAACCTTGCCTTGCCTCTGTCTTCAACAAGCCAATCACAAATCTATCTTTTGCATTCATTTCCTCCTCAAAATCATTATCTATGGCAACTTCTTGTACATTATGATCTATCCTCATCATCACTAACATCTTCAAGACTTCAATCACAACCACTCCTCTCCTCTATGCAATTTCAACGACTTCAACTTCAAGCCTCACATAAATGGCTTTTAGATGTCAACTAGATAAGCAACACACGACACTCTATTGTTTCATGCACCTCCTCCTCCAACTCTATGAGTCATTGCTCTCTAGACCACCTACAATGTGACAATTGCACAAACGTACTTACTATTATGGAGCACTCATAAGCTCAGCCTCAATTCTTAGGACTCAAAACACTTCCTCTTATACCAATTAGGTACAATACTATAAGAGGGTCAAATGAATAAACAACCAAACACTTAAAATACACAACAAAAGCAACTAGGAAGAAAATATGGAGACTCAGTAAACAAACACATCTATATTAATTTTTTGAAGAATAAAATAAAAATATGGTCACTCCAAATTGTGGAACCCATCAATCCTTGATTCCAAACCTAGTGAGGAAAACCCAGCCTAAGCAAAGACGCTTTGCATATATCCTACCTCAAATTTCCAAACTCAAATATTCCCACTTTGGTCCTCTAGCAGAAACCTTCTCTATTCTACCACTCGAACTCCCAAAACTCGAACCCATTCTTCTTGAACGTACATGATTCTATAATAGATTGGACATGACTCTTGGCCTTCATCAACAAGCTTAATAGTTATAACGGTTATGCCAAGTGTTACTAGTCTGATGTAACTCCCACTTCAAGAAGTGAGTGCAACTAACACTCCTAGGAGTCACCAATTCAAATTTTGAAAGAAGCAGGTTTGTTGACAACAAGGGAGTTTGCAAACAAACTTAGGCTATCTAATGAGAGCAATTGATGGATCATAAGTTTTTAGAAATATCCACTCATGAGGCTAGTGCCTTGCACAAACATAATGAAACATCTGGCACCATTGGAATTCATGTTCAATCATTGTGCAGCACTAGGAAATTTGCACGAGTTGCATAGAAACTGAAAAATGGCACAAAGGCTTGCATGGAAAACAAAGGTCTGTGCATGACCCATGCAACAACCAAAAACCATCCACCAACTTACACGGCAACACTAAAGATTGCAAAGGTTGCGCAAAAGCTTGAGCGGTAGCATGTGAGCTGAGCGGGCCGAATTGTGCTTGCACAGAATGCACAGAACAACTCAATTTAACTGGTTTCTGCGTAAAAATGCAGGAGTTGCTTGTGCAAGTCCACTCACAATGAAACTAGCCAAAAAACACATGGTAGCACAAAACATCACAATACACAAGCAAATGCAGGCTAAACTTATGCAGGGAAAATGTAAACCTAGAAACAAAGCAAGAAAGAAAAAATAATGATGCAAAATTTCTCAACCCCTAGGATGTTCCTACATCAATTTCATTGTGAAAGCCTGGTTTGAGATGTCCCATTCAATCCTAAACCTTCTCCAACATCTATGTCCTCTGATTTCACACTAAGATCAGGAATCCACGCCAATTATCCCACATGATAAAATCTTGATAACCATGATCCCACCCTCAGTTTCGATGCCCGTTCCCATCCTCACCCCCACCCAATTTTCCTATTCAAATATCAGTTATAAACTTATAAGATTTTAGGTGTACTAGGCTTACATCTAAGCATACCCTTTTTACATTTCTACATTCCCTCGCTCCCTGCCCAAGAAAGGGAGCTCAGTCAAATATAGGCCAAGAATCACACTCCCGTGGCCTTGCAAACAGTAAAAGCCTAAGCCTGATTGTCTCGCTTATAAATGCTGAGCAAGAGGGTTTGCTCTAATCGGATGAAGGCTTGAAAATTTATTTTGCAATTTTTAAAATAAATACCTCATAAAATTTCACCAGATGGCTTGAGTTCCATTCATAAATATACAGGACTTCCAAAGGGGAGCCCTAGGTTCAAATCCCCAGGAGACACAATCAAGCATTAAAATTGTGTAAAAAAACACATCCAAAAAGTGTCCCAATTGGATACAATGTCATGCCCAAATTGCTGGCTATGGCATCCGCCACTTGACAAGGCATTGGTGATGCCCCTTCAGTCATGGCAGCTACATCGAAGGTCATCCATAATCAAATATAAAAAAATATAAAAAATCTTAAACAATTAGTATTTGTTTTGCATACAGCAGGTGAAAATAATCTTAAATTGTCTGACTCTAAGAAATTTTAGCATTTTTCCCGGCATAAGCAATTGTCCTTGTTTTGTACACAGCAGATTAGCAATTTTCACAACATAAGCTCGCAAGTTTTCCTACGTCTAACTAGATTTTGCCCCAAGAAAGCAGAGTAAAGAGAGCCCACCTGCCATTTTGTGGTCTCAAATGCTGTGAGAAGCTCCTTTCTGTAAACACTAGGGCTCCGTGTGGTCACATGGCCGCTACGGGTGCTACTGATCCAACCTCTATAGGCCGACTCTAACCTGCATTGTTTAAATTTAACAGCTCATTTCTTTTATAAATCCAAATTATAAAAAAGATGAATATCACATTAATTAGTATAAAAGATTATTTGATCATGGCGGTTTATGAACCTTAATGTACCTCTCTGCGGATAGCTGAACATCTTCTGCTGCAGAGAACAAGGGATTAAGCCCCCACAATGTATAATCGTCACCCATTGATCTAGCGATCAGAATTTCATCATGACTTTCAACACGTGGACACGTGGTACATATGAAATGAGCAACCTGTGCAGAATCTCCGCTGCTGCTGCTGCTATTGATGTTTTGTTTCCTCGGCTCCTGCCTACTAATTTGTTTCAGGTAAAATAAACATACCCAGTGGCTTCTTTATAAATAATAAAAAATATAATATGTATATGTGTCCGGCGTATTTATACGAAATGAGTGTATCGTACTTGTTACCAATACGAATTCGGCCGTATAGTATCTGCACTTTGCTTTGATGTTGTAGTGCTATTGGCTATTTTTATTTTTTTCCGAATTCTTTCTCAAATTAATTAATTTATTGCCTTTGTTTAATATTCTTTCATTTAAATTAATTTGTTGGCACTTTCGAGTTTTTTCGGCCGTACATTTTTATATGATATTTATGACTTTTCTACGGCAATGTATTTCCACATGGGAGGAGTTGTTTTATTTAATTTGAAGTATCATATTTTAGGTGGAACATTCACTTTCTATGGTATAATTCTAGACCAAAGTGGGTGTTTGATGTGACTGCTAATAGGGAATATAAATTAAGAAATAGAATTGGGAAATATCATATTTTATCTATTCGATATTATTGGTATATAATATTAGTTATAAGTACAGGTATTAGATTTATAATATTGTTTTGAGAATATCGTATTTAGATATCGACACTTGTAATGATTATGGTTGTGAATAGCATTGCAAATTCTATTGTAGTTATTATAGTTTCAATTATCATTTTATTGAATGTAGTAAATTATGGAAAAGATAAGCAATATTAAAGAAAGGGTTTAGTTATAAGGAAGAATGGGTTGTTGGTATTTGTAATCTTGGCAATAATCAAATTTCATTTATGGAAGTTGTTGTAAGTGGATATAGATGGATTTAATAGATTTTGCTATTGCAAGTAATCTAAAAATAAATAAAATGAAGAAAAGCAATTTTCTATTGGGTAGAAGAGCTCTTTAAAGTAGTTGATTAAAAAAGGTGAGAAGATTTTGATTTTAGAATTGGCGTCATTGAAGAAGCAAAACATTAGAAAATAATGGGTCTTGTGTAGATTTAATTATCAATGGTCGGGTGTTAGAAATTAGGATCTTACTTTATTACTCATCACAAGTAAAATATAAGATAAATGAAATGATAATTATAATATGCACAAATTCAAGATGTTACAATATATATACATGGGAAAGATATTTGTGGATTAAAAAATATATATTATAAAGCATAATATCACTTCTCTTCAATTACACATGGTCAATAATATCCCATGTGCATAGTAATAGAATTCGCTCTAAATCTTCAAATTCCTTATCTTAAATATAGGAAGAGTAGCAAAATATCTGAAAGGGTAGTTGGTATGAGTTTTGTTGAAAAATGGAGGTAATTATGTAGCTTAATACTTTGTAAAATTATGAGATTGTAGATCTAATTAAGTGTTCTTTGTTACAATTTCTTTGTATATGATTATCTGTTTAGATTCATTTTACTATTTGTAGAAATAGACAAAAGATTGTAGAAGAATAAGACCAAAAGATAGAAGTGACACAACATATACTGTGGAGAAACCCTTTCGGGAAAAAACTCCACCACCAGAATCAATAGTGCTTGTATTATTTAACATTGGAACAAGATTACAATAATTCTTTATCAATCCTTGCTTGAGATGCTTCTTTTTCCTTCAACAATTCTTCTTCACAACCTGCAATAAACTCTGATAGAACTCTCTTCAACTTGTTGCGATTTATAGACAATAATGAGCCTTATAAACTCCAAAGAATTTACAATTACAAAGCACAAAGCTTATTTCACAAAACCTATGCCTATTATTTGCAAATAGAGTTCTTTCGTGAAAAACAATGTCAAACCAAGTCTTTCATCAATTTGGGCGTCCAAAACTAAAGTCCTCACTCAACGTTGATTACGAAGATATCTTGTAAGCTCCTCCTCAAAGTTGGCACGCAAGAATGGGCCCACTTAACTCAACCTTATAAAATATCTTCTCATGCAAAAGTGTTAACTCCAAGATGCCAACTTGGGCGCCCAAGGTGGGCCCAAGTCAATCTCTGTTAACTGAAACATATCTCTCCATCAATTCATGCAAACAGGATGCATGATTTATCATCCCGACTTAACTAAATATATCACCTATTATCTGTCATGCAACTCAAGTCATTAGTCATGCATTCCAAGTCATGGCTGAAGTCAATAGCATTCAGCCCCGGAAACTAACCACATACAGCGAAGATAATTGGGCGAGCGTCTTGAATTGATGCGTAAACATCAATTCCTAACTAGGATCTTTACATGCATTACTGGTATTTATCTTCTCCAAACAATTAACTTAACTCAAGGTGAGTTTCACCTTCCATGTGGGTGCCCCATGTGCTCCTATTTTGTAGGAGCTCTTCATGGGCATCCCCACATGTTCCTATCATTTAGAATTAATTAAAAATTTCAATTAACATGCTCATTTCATTCGAATTTAATTTCTTTCTAATCTTAGTGTTGGGAATTTCAAGGACTTAGGAGATACATGAAATATGTTTGGGATTGCAATTAAACTGCCATCCCTATTCGACATTCTCCCATGACATTATACATTTCAATTATTCTGAAGCAAGGAATCATTATTATAAATCAATCACAGGACTCAAAGGCCAGCCAAACCTTCATGCCAACTTCTAATCAATCATGCCAACTTCAATTATGGCCCCACGCATATTCATGAAGCTCCAAGCAAATGATTAATACTCAAACAAGCGAACTTATACATGAGGAGCTGGTTTGATAAGATAATCGCAAATTAATAAAATAATAAATTTCTCAATTAATACCTTCCCTCTCATGTTTCTCACACACAAAATCACCCGAACATCAACATGCTTAATTACAACCATGATACGCTAGATTTTTTTTGGCTAAACAAATAGCACTTTGACTATCACATTCAAGTTTAACTTACTTGCAATTAAAACCAATATCTTTCCAAAGTCTCTGTAACCAAACTTCCTCTTTGGAGGCATGTGAAACCGCCGAGTGTGTTGAACTCACGTCCAACCAAGTTGTAGGCTTCTTGGTCTTTACTGTTAAAAAATATTTTCTTACAAGTAACCATTCCAACATATATCTCTTACCATAAGAGAACTCAAGCCTCACCTATTTTTCCAAGTATCCATGAGGACTTGTAACCAACCAATCCATTCCAAACTCCAAATGCAACATAGCACTATCATGAAGTAATCAAGCAAATGATTAATGTACCCAATACATAAGAGAACTACACAAGATCAATGTCAAAGCTCCAATCATGAATCAGGAACATAAACATGACAGCATGATCTAACCATCTCCTCCAAGGAGATCACATGCATCATAATATACATAAACACCCTAGTCTCAAGAGAACAAGTACCATGCCAAACTCTAAACATGTATCAAGAGTAAACCATGACATAATAGCAATCACTCTAAACTAAGAAATAACATATCCCTAATCACATGAAGATAACCTTACCAATGGTGCATCCACGTCACTGCCAACAACTCCCACTGAATTATGGTATGAGCTACACATGGCATCATGACTACCATCCTCTTCATGAAGATCACTCTTTAACATCAAGCAAAGAGTCATCACTAACATTTTTACATGAAATGATCAATGCATGATTATCGTCATCCGAGGATTCCTCTGTAGAAGAATCATAACTCTTTTTCTAGTTCTTACAATCCTTCTTCACATGTCCCAGTTTCCCACAGTTCCAACACTTTACCTTACTCTATCCTTTAGACTTACCCTTCCCTTCCTTGTCTCCCTTAGGTTCCTTTTTCTTAGGTCTACCTTTTACAAACAAGGCATCTTGGATTTTCATTTTAGACTTCCTCCTCATCTCCTCTGATAGGAGAGTAGGAATTATATTGTCCATCTTTAGATCTGCACCAATACCACTAATAGCAACAATTAGATTTTCCCAATATTCTAGTAAAGAACAAAGTAGCAAAATGCATTTATCTTCATCTTCTAGCTTTACATCTACAGATGCTAACTGACTTAGAATCAAATTAAAAGCATTCAAATGATTTGTAACAGAATCACCATCTTTCATCTTTAAAGAATACAACTGCATTTTCATATACAACTTATTACTAAGACTTTTGGTTTGATAGATATCACCTATTCTCTTCCACAGCTTATATGCAGTAGTTTCTTCTGAAACATTCAAGAGAACAGCATCAGCAAGACATAATCTTATGGTCCCCCTTGCCTTCTTATCAAGCTTAGCCCAATCCTCATCTGACATCGTTGTAGGTGACTTTGTCTCATTACCAACAACTAACCACTGATCTCTCTCTTCAAGGAGATCCTTCATTTTTAGTTTCCACATCTCATTATTAGATCCATTGAATCTTTCAATATCCAAACGAGAATTAAAGCTCATTGTAAAAAACTTATTTTCCAAAGTCAGCAATAACACAATAGTAAAAGCTCCCACTATAGCTAAAAAACCTTCAAACTTTTAAGAGAAAGGTGTCCCAAACTCTACCCCAACCATTAGCTCTGATACCAAATGTTGAAAAATGGAGGTAATTATGTAGCTTAATACTTTGTAAAAGTATGAGATTGTAGATCTAATTAAGTGTTCTTTGTTACAATTTCTTTGTATATGATTATCTGTTTAGATTCATTTTACCATTTGTAGAAATAGACAGAAGATTGTAGAAGAATAAGACCAGAAGATAGAAGTGACACAACATATACCATGGAGAAACCCTTTCGAGAAAAAACTTCATCACCAAAATCAATAGTGCTTGTATTATTTAACCTTAGAACAAGATTGCAATAATTCTTTATCAATCCTTGCTTGAGATGCTTCTTTTGCCTTCAACAATTCTTCTTCACAACCAGCAATAAACTCTGATAGAGCTCTCTTCAACTTGCTGCAATTTATAGACAATAATGAGCTTGTAAACTCCAAAGAGTTTACAATTACAATAAAACTTATCTCTAAAACCTCGCTATTCTTTGCAAAATGGGGAGTTCTTAGTGAAAAACAATGTCAAACCAAGTCCTTCATCAATTTCCCAGGCTTCAAAAAGCTGAAGTCCTAACTCCAACGTTAGAATATCTTGTGGCTCACCTCCTCAAAGTTAGGCGCCAAATGGGCCCACTGTCCAGCCTTATAAAATGTCTTCTCATGCAAAAGTGTTAACTCCAAGATGCCAACTTGGGTGCCTAAGGTGGGTACAAGTCAATCTCTATTAACTAAAACATATCTCTCCATCAATTCATGCAAACGGGATGCATGATTGATCATCCC
>VDFB02099663.1:0-65554 GCA_007258455.2 Sequoia sempervirens | reverse complement strand
CAATGAGGTGAGGCGATACCAGGTGAACATAGATGTTGCCTCCATATTCATGGTGGTGCTTTTAGATGTGAGGGAGAAGAAAGCCATTGTTGAAAACATGATGGTTAGCCCAGTCTTGCCCCGTTGGTGTTGGGGAATGAGCGATTTCCTTAGGAGAGTGATTTCAGGGATTGATTTATGGCTTGAAGGGAGAGAATGGTTATAAATTAACGTGCAATGCTTAATGGCCCTTGGATACCATTTAAATGGTCTGGGGGAACAAAATGGGCATTGATCTCCAACACCACCAAGCTAAGTGTGATATTGGCTTCCTCAAAGCTATTACAAGGGTGGCGATGGTTAGTGAAGTTGATTGGTCTTTTGTGTTTTCGAACCCACCACTAGCACAAGATGCAGTCAAGGAAAGAGAAGGGTAAGAAAACAATGGAAAACATGATTGAATTTTGTAAAGAAATGGATGAATAAGAAAATGATAGGAAGTGGAACACTGGATTGGATTTAAGGTGTAGGACCTTGATAATTGAATCCAAACCTTTAAATGAAGGGATAGTTCCCTCTCTATACTAAGTACAAAGCATTGATCCAGCTCAATACTAAAAATCTACAAATAATCTTATTTTATTGATCTCTCGAGGAAAAGAGTAAGAAGGAAAAAAGAAAGGGAAAGGTGACGCACCAAAGTTTAGAATGGTTTCTTCATTGCTCACCATAGCAAAGAGAAAATATAAAATATTTCTAAAGGCTTGCAGAGGTCTCCAATTTAGATAATCTTACAATAGGTATGAAGGTGAGGGTTAACAGACACTAGGAGGAAAAGAAAATCCACATTCAATTCCTGTAACCAATATTTACACAACATAGATACGTAGAGAACAATAAATACTTATCCACACATAAAGATGACAAATCATACATGTCAATGAGAGAGAGGAGGGAATAATGAGCAATTCTTACATCAAGTCTGAGGCTTGAATATGGTTACAGTTGTAGAAATGCAAAAAAATGTAAGTTTGCTAAAGTTCACTAAGGGAAGAATCCCCTTACAATGAATACTATAAAGTATTTTATGGCCCATAATGCTAAGAAAAGAGAAAGAATACATGGTAGGGGCATAAACCCTAGTCACAATTTTGTTAGGTATTTGAAAATGTTTATACCAATAAAATCCAATTTGAAGGAACGCGAAATATTCCCAAAACCCCTTGCCATGCCCTTGCATTGATGATTTGATGATGGAGTGTAAAACCCCCATAATATTTGTTAAAATTTGTGGCCCAAGAATGGTTGCTTGACAAAAATTAGGGTTTGGAGATCATAAATGAAGCATCTTATTGCTTTTCCCCTAAATTTGTGCCATAAAAACATTAAAAATATGTTAGAGAGCCTCTATCACACATGATCTAGTTAGTTGTAGGGATATTAAGAATTGATGGCCCTATAGAAGAGGTAGGCATCAAAAATAACATGTCATTATCAATCTTCTACTTTCTTGTGCACTTTAGCTTTCCTTTCTCTTTTTGGCCTTTTATCCTCCCGCCTCTTTTCCCTTTTTGGCCTCCTTTGAAATTATTTCAAAAGTTATGGCTCTATCAGGAACTGAGAACTCGTCAGTGGTTTGTAAGGTGCTAAGAACTTTTTGGTAGTTCCTAAGGTTATCGATGGATCCATAATATCGACAACCTTGTAACATGTTCTTGATGAACTAGGAACCTCTGACAAAGGAGTTCCTAGTGACCCCAATAGCTCTGATCACCTTTTTACTTAGCCAATTTTTGGGTTCGAACCTATGAAAATAATTAAACAAAAGGAAAGGGCACAATATGGAAACACATATCATGCAAGGGAAAAAAACTAGGAAATAACATCTACTACCTAAAGTATACAAAAACACACTAAGGCCCTTATAGGCTCATATACAACAAGTAACACATAGGAGAGTGATAATACTGTTAACCAAGGGTATCCTTCCTTCCTTATCAAGTGTGATAAGTTGTAGGAGACATCTTCCTCCATAAACATATTGCATGGGCTAGCACACACCAAAACCTCTAAAACACCATATTAAGGAATATGAGGCAAGAAACCAAACAACTGCCACACAACAATAAGAACTTACACAATCACACATCAAGAACACAACAACCAAATGGGTAAGTCCATGGAATAGAGATCCTAGTGTTGCAACATGGGATTTGATAGCATATTTAATACCCCGAGCCACACACCTAGGACATTAGCTGACCAAATAAATTTTTATTGTTGAAAGAACAATACCAATGACTAAGGTATGACACAATATGTGGCACTACACACCAACGTGCACACAAGTTTTGTACCAAAAATAATGAAATAAGGATACTAGCATCAAGAACAACCTCACCAATACTACAAGGAAGGTGGCACTAGTGAAAGGCCTACCAATCATGGGATGGAACCACCACAATGAACCCACATAAGGTAAAATGACATCCAAAAGATGATTGGGAGCTAACCCATGATCGTACTCTCCTGAACAAAACATAAGAGTGGGATGATGGAATCATCAACCTCAAATCCACACTAAAGAGAACTCAAACAAATGGTGGAATGACTAGGAGATGTCACATCTCAAATGGATGACTAAACCATTGGTTTCTCAAACAAGGAGTAGGACGAGGGTAACAACCACCTCCAATCCACTCAACAACAACACTAACAACACCTAAGAATAAGGAAAACCTTTGCAAGAGGCTTCCTTACTAGGAGGTACAAGCCCTCCATCAACTAGATGGTGAGAGGTCATTTTCAAGCAATGACATGCTTCCCAAAGAAAAAGGTGCAATAATTCTCTAAGTAACACACTTGCCAACAAAGTGACAAAATGGGAAGATCACTATGCCAAGGGTAACAAATTTCATATACAAAGTTTCTCTAAGAAATGGTTAGAAGAAATCGTTGTCTAAATAAATAAGGTGAATAATGTGCTAGAGGACTACAACACCTAGAAAGGACACTAGCATGCTAAGAGGACACTATCATGGTGTCTTGGAATCCCAAAGTGCATGGGCATCCAAGAACTATGTAGGTGCCCATAATCTATGTTGCAGTCCTATTTTTGCATTGTAGTCTTGGTCTCACTTTATTGTCCTAGCTAGAGATTGAATGAATGATTTTTTCTAGGTCTCATATGTAGGGACAACCCCAAGACTAACAAAAACAAGATCATAACACAAAAGGACACCTAAAATATAAATGATTGGGAGACTAAGAGGGACAACCTCATCTAATCTCCAACACACTGACCAACAAAGGAGACACTCCCCATAATATGGGAGGCCAGCAAGGGACTCCACAATAATCCCAAGGATATAGGGAATAGATGAAAACATGTGCAACACACCCTATTGTTCTTTCAACCAAGGGGAGAATCTAAATGACATCGCCTAATTTTGAGTTCTCTCACACACACAACCACAAACTTCGGAGAAAAACTACACAAGAACCATAGCAAAAACTAAATGTTTTTTAATACATTATTCATTTTAAGCTCAAATCCAAATATTCTCTATGTTCATTTTACCTACATTTATAGAAACATAAATTGCATATGAAATGGTAGTAGCATTCAATAAAAACATCGAGAAAATATGCATAAGAAGATAGATCCTTTACCATGTATGTGGGAGGTTTACATTCCATCCAAAATGATATTTCATAATTAAATATTAAAATTAAAAGAGAGGACTCAAAGTCTTGAATTAGACATTTACATCAATTTATAAATATGAGAAACTAAAGGCAAGAGGTAGAGAACCTCCACTCACATGCTAACCAAATCTCCTCAAAGGTGAATCCTCCAAGAACTCAAATCCCCAATGGTGTTTTTCACACCAGCCAACCAAATAATACCCTTAGGTCCACCCCACCATGCTAAGAGATAGTCACTCAAGAGCACAAGCACATCACTCACACAAAACAAGGAGCATGACTTACAAATATGCCAATCAAGAAATAATATTCATCATAATATACACATGAAATCCAATGAGATAAACATCAATGCATACATGCCAACAATCATGATCCACATCAAATGAATAACATGTTGATAAGAAAGATCATTCAATCATAAAATACACATGCTTAAGGGAATAACATCACCAACAATAAGCATGTAGGATAATCCACACCATATGGTATAGACATTTCAACAAGGAATCATACAACACGAACATGAATACATTTCATCAAGGTCTCTTCCAATCACAACATGGTCAAAAATGGGTCTATCATCGAACACCAATTCTAATAGCATCAATGATAAGGAACCAAAGGGTTTAGGGAAGGAGTGTCATCTCAATATCTCAAAGGGATGGATAAGTGGAGTTGGGGATACATCAAATCATTCAAAAAAGAACCCAATCAACAAGGACTAGTACTCCCCAAGTGGGCATGTCTTTTATGCTCATACCAAACCTATACAAGTGCTTTCACTATATCAAAGGAATTAACATCTTGGTTATTTTTAGTTACCTAGTGTCTTGAGTTATCACTTAATTGGCAAAATATTTGGCCGTGATATCCTTGGGCCCTTTCACGCCCTAAATGATGTCAAAAACCACTCCTTTCCTACATCCTATGCCTCAAATCCCAGGTTCAGCATGCCAAAACACTATTTGGGTGTGTCATGGATTTCAATGCACAAAATTTGAAGAATAAAAATAAACATGGACTCAAAAGATTCTAAATTAAAAAATATTAAGCATACCTCTTTTCTTTCATTCAAATTCATCTTCAATCATTCCCAATTTCAATTTTTTTAAATCAATCTTACATTGGAAAACCATTAAAATTTCTCAAACTGCATTGATGAGTACTTCAAATTTCAAAATTCAGAGTTTAAATTTCTAAATATACTCTTTGGTTCCAAGTATGCACAACATCACACTTTTATCATAAAATTCACATTTCATGATTTTTGGAAAATTTTACCATAATGAGGGCATAAATTTCAAACATGTCAAATACCTCTAACATTGAGATCCATTGCAATGTAAGCATTACATGCATCCTTCCTTTGCAATCCAATTTCCAACCCAAGCAAATCCATTTTCCAAGAAATCCATCCATTTTCAAATATTTGAGGGAGAGGGATCGAGAGAAAGAGCAATGAATGAATAAAAGAATTATTCTTTTTCCTTTTATCTCACTTTTCTTTTCTATTTCTATTTTCACTTTTGTTTTTATTTTCTTTTTCCTCTATTTTATTTCTCTAATTATCACAAAAATATAATTTTCATTAAATAAAAAATGCCTAGATCATTGTTTTCAAAGGCAATAAAATAATAATACAATTAATTTCCCCATAAACAGATTTTTTTTTATTATAAATAAAATGAATTGCAACAACTAAATATCATCTCTTATGCATATTAAATTATAATTTTTCTCTTTCTTTTCTTTCTCAAATTTCTCAATTCTCAATGCATCAAGAACTATTTACATGCAAGATTCAATATTTAAAATACAACTGCATGCAAACGAGAAATAAACAATCATAATATGAATTATGCATTTATGGGTTTTCACAACGCATGAAGTCTAAAATCACCATCAATTCATATCTAAAACTATAATGAAAAATAGGCTTATCTCACACTCAACTGAGTGCAATAATGGCTACCAAACACAATTTCAAAGTGACATCTCTAATTAATTGCCATTAGGAAATAACTCATACCTATATAATTAGGCAGACAAATCCCTATGTACTTGTACCCACTCAATGCACACATGAAGCATACCTGCTCAATATATAATAGTCTATGCACACAAAAATAACCCAACATGATTCAACATCATATAAAACATGTTCTCATGATACATATACTAATATCCATAAAATAAAGCACTATGATATGTAGACATATACCAAAAATTATATTGAAGAGGGAATAAAATATTACAATTACCATGAAACAAGTAGAAAAGGAAGAAGCAATAACTATATACAAGGTAATAATTAGAAGTATGATTTGATGCTATTATATTGTAAAAATGTTATCATTTTACTTTTGAATGTAGAAAGAAGATATATATGATTAGAACAAGCACAATATTTTTTTGAGAAAAATGAAAATACTCTAGATTAATGTTTAACACTTGCAATGTTGTTGAAGGAAATACAAACGATTTATAGTATTTGGATAGTGTGTGTAGTGATGAAAGGAATGCAAATAAATAAATGATTGCAAACACTGGTGAAATAAATCAATTTGAAGTGAAATTGGAAAATAACAACAAAATGTTAATCATAAGTGATGGTAGTGTTTCCATCTAGAAACACCAAGTTGATAAAAATATACTCTTGATGTTTATTATGTGTCTAGTTTGAAACATAATTTAATCAATATTGAATAGTTAGTACAAAAAAGATAGAATTTATTTTGAAAATGGAACATGCATTATTCTTGACAAAAACATAAGAAATAGATTGATTGTAAAAGTGTCAATAGTGAAGAATAAAATGTTTCTTGTAAGGATACAAAATGAATTGATTATTACTGTGAACCCCTTTCCAAACTTGCATGGAAGAAACAAACAATCATGTTAATAGATCAAAATGCAAGATTAGAACAAAAGTTCCCCATAACATCCATTTGCATTGTTAAAGAATAAGGAAAAAATATGAAATACTTGAGCAAATACAACCAAAAATAACTACTCCTTATAATTAAACGAAGCAAACACTTGATCTTATGGGGGGATTGGTGCTATTGTAGAAAATAGCCCTTTCCCATCCCCTTTAGATAAGCTAATGATAATGATGGACAAGATCATTTCTCAAATGAAGAGAGTGACCTTGCATGATATTGGAGATGACATGCTAAGAAGGTCATGATATTGGAGATGACATGCTAAGATTCTAGAGTGGACGAACAAAATCAGTTCTCAGTTTAAGAGAGTGACCTTGCAAGAGATGTAGATGATTTTGATGGAGATTAACCCCTTTATTTATAGATTTTCTTGATGAGGGATTGGCCAAATGGATGAATGTGGGACTAAAAACAGACCAATCAAAGGAGGCCACTTGTCAAGTTGTGAGTGGTTGATGCATGTGCAAGATTTGGGAAATGTGTCCAAGAGAGGGAGTTTCAAATTTGAATTTGATAGTTAATGCTGAGTTTGACTTGTGCAAGGGGACATGTAAGAGACATGTAAGACCTATTAAATGCCATGTTGGATGTACATTTCAACTTCCTTTTGAATTCAAACCTGATGGAATATTCCTCATGGATGCCATGTTGAGTGAAAATGTTGATTTTAATAAATCAATAAATGGATTTATTGGTGCAAGTGGCAAAATCTAGAGAATGCAAGTGGTTAGGATTAGCATTTAATCATGGTTAGACTAGCTTAATGATGATTAGGATGTTTGACCTCTTTGACTTGAATATTTGATTTATTTAAATCAAGAAGGATGGAAGATGCATTTGGGATTTAATTAAATAAAAGGCTTGATTTATTTAATTAAAAGGAGGGTGATGGGATTAAGTTGATTTATTTGATTTAAACTGATGACTTTAGGAGATTGATAAATAAACTTGATTTATTTGCCAAATGGATGAATATGACCTAGTTGAATGCATTATGCCAATTTTGCGTGTCTACAATTACATTTAAAATTGTTATAACAAATAAACTATGATTATGACATTTCAAATTTGATCATTTAAGTTTCAATGGGCCAAGTTTATTGTATAAGAAGAATATGGCATGAAAAGATTTCCCATAATTAAGTAGCCCATTAAATTTTTGAAGGACATGTTTTGGGAAATTAGTACAAAGATGCATTTTTTATTGAAAAATATTAGGGAGCAAGAACACCTATTGAATTGGTAAATTTAAATCTGTGTAGACCATTGTAAACACCTTCAATTGGCAATATCAAGTATTTCATGACTTTCATTAATAATTTCAACAAAAAAATATTTTTTTTAAAAACAAAAATAGAAGCATTTGATTTTATTTTAGTAGTTCAAAATATTGGTAAAATATTAAAGAAAGTATTAGATAAAATCTTTACTAGGACATATAGAAAGGGCGAGTATGTTTCTAACAAGCTTCTAAATATATGCAAGTTAAATAAAAATAATAATAATTCACAATAAATACACATCACAACAAAATGGTGTAGAAAAGAAGGAAAAAATAATAGTTGAAATGATAAGAAACACAATCAAAACAAAAGGCTTTCCAAATAATTGTTTATATGTGATTCTCAAAAAGTATGAAGCAAAAAAATCAAGTTTAAGTCATTAAGAGTTTTTGGATGCATTGCATATGCACATTTACCCAAGAAGGAAAAAAGGAAAAAAATGCATTTCAACCCAAAAAAGAATGAAAAAGGAGAAAATACGCACATTTTTAGGTAACATAATTAACAAATTAATAGATAAATAATGAAGACAAAGCGTGGAATGGGAAATTAAATAATGGACAATGGAAATCATATATTGAAACTAAAAAAATTCAAATAAAAAAGGTACAAATCAATTATATATACTTAGCAACAATTTGAAGAATGGATAAATGAGCCAAATATATCACAATTTTACTACTTCAAGTTTGATTCCCACTAGGCACAACTATGAGTAGCATAGTTGGAGTTGAGTTTTTAATTGATGTTTGAGATCATTGATTTAATTTTCAATTAGTCTATACAAATTATGCTTCATTTCATGACCATTAACTCTCCATTAATGACAAAAATCTTTCTTCAAAAGATTGTTTCTAAAATCAGTTGTTATGTTTTTAAACGGTCTGGATCACACTTATGATCCAAATGAATGTGATTTAAAACATGATTAAAAAACATACACATTGATTTCAAAAGCAACTCTCCATTAATGATAAAAATCTTTCTTCAAAAGATTGTTTCTGAAATCAATTGTTATGTTTTTAAACAATGGTTTGAATCATACTCATGATCCAAATGAATGTAATATAAAACATGATTAAAAAAAATACACATTAATTCCAAAAACAATCTTTTGAACACTCCATGAACTTACAAAAATATGAATTGTCTTTTATTCTTCAACTAAATTTGCAGCAGTTAAAAGGATTGCATTCATGGAGATGATATTCAACATTGTTGAACAAGAACAAGCGGTAGCAAAAAAGTGTGGTCAACTGCATCAAGACAAGGGAATAGAGCTATTTCTGAATGTTGTGGATCAAGGATACAAATTTCTCTAGATTAGTGAACGAACATCCACCCTCTCCTATTGCCCGTATTGCTGCTTCTTTCAACTCACATGCCCTTCTTCTCATCTCTCTGCCTTCCTTCCCTTCCATTAGTAATTTCACAGCCCTCTCTACCTCTGCACTTGTTACCATAAAACCTCCATTTTCCACAGGCTCCCTCTTAACCTCCTCTGCCACTCGTAGCTCTTCAACCAGCAGCTTCTTAACAAAGGGCTGGTCGTGCTGAAATGGCCAGCCCAAGATAGGGATTCCATTACTTATACTCTCCAGCGTGGAGTTCCACCCACAGTGACTCAGGAAGCCTCCAATTGAAGAATGACTCAAAATAGCCTGTTGCATAAGAAGCATAAACCATATTGAGTTCAACATTTTTGCACTTTAAACACAGAAATGAACAAATACAAAGTCAAAAAACTCTGAGACTTGATACGCAAATAAAAAATCCTACACAAATCACATGTGATCTTATACTAAATATCAGTTACTGCTGTGTATAAGCAATACAGAATAATTCTATACAAAGAGCCACCACTCCAATTATATACCACGTATGCAAACGTTCCAGACCATTTATTTTTTAATGGTTTTTCTCGAAGTTTGCAAGGTGTGAAATACATGTTTTGAGGAGTTCGATTTCTTAAATGGCAAACTGATGTAATTACCTATCAAAGCCTGACAAAGTTTTAAATCTCATTTGAATTTTTGGTTCTTTGCAACAGATTTAATAGTCTTTCGCCCATTTTTGGTGAGGTCCCACATAAACTTGTATATACCATTCTCTTGATCCTTTCATCATCTGGCAATTTGGGGATAAGAAGACTCCCGAGTAATCGATTCGTAATTGCTACTGTTAATCAGGTCTATATACTTAATCAACGCAGATTATCTCCCTCCCCTGATTTTTCCTTATCTAAAGTTTTTAGCTCTTTACAGAA
This sequence comes from Sequoia sempervirens, assembly GCA_007258455.2. Lineage (NCBI taxonomy): Eukaryota > Viridiplantae > Streptophyta > Pinopsida > Cupressales > Cupressaceae > Sequoia > Sequoia sempervirens. The sequence goes on along the minus strand of VDFB02099663.1, from coordinate 55,370 downwards.
CGAACCTCTTTATAATTGTTAGAGCGAACAGACCCTCATCCATGCTATTCTTACCTGTCCTTTGTACAGAGACTATTTAACATTAGAATTACTAGATATGATATCATAAAATTGAAAATGAACCGCCTCCATAAACTCACGAGGTGAGTTATAGTGAAAATTTACTTTGTATTCTACCTGTTGAGGAGCCCAACCCGTGACCACCAGACCGCGGTCCACCGTGCGGTCTCGAAACCCTTGGTGCAGAACAGCACTCTGTAACGCTTCACCCCCGGGAGGATTCTTCACCGCCCACAAAAAACACTGGCCGCTCGCCTCCAGACCTGCCGCAGCCTCCTCCGTCTGCTCCCTGGAAAGCGCAATCTCGCTGCCAAAGTTAACGTACACCACCGACCCGGGGTCCCTATGATCCAACCACTCCTTCACGCCTCCCTCTTCAAAATCACCTGACGGGCGGTTTAAAACCGGGCCGATGCTCCACACAGGCACCCCAAAGGAGCTCAGCAAATGATCCACAAACTCAACCTCCATCTCCTCCACCGTGTTCATCACCACACCCTGGCTACGCCTAATATGCTCAAAATGCTTGGAGAAAAAATCGTACGGAAACCCTGTCCGGCCGGCCCCGCGGTAAGGAGAAAGAATATCCGAATTATGGAAGGAAACCGACTTGGGAAGACCCGTGAGACGAACAGCGGCCGTGTGGTCCGCCGGAAGAGGCAGAGGAAGGCTATTTACAACGGCATGTATCATACTGAGAGGGTAGGCGCCCGTGGTGACATAGAAGAAGAATGGTATTTTCAATTCATCGGCAACCGCGGGCAGAAAAACTGGGCGGAAGTCTGCAATTAAGCACTTTGGTTTTAGTCGGGCGACGAGTTGTGTGAAAGAGGGCTCCATTTGTTCAAACGCAGCGAAGAGCGTGCCAATTTGCGAGGGCCTCAGTTGGTCGGTGTTTTCCGCGCCCGCGGGCAGACCCGCCATGGGAGGCAACGGGATGTCCATCACCTGCACGGATGATGAACAAGCAGCATTTTGGTTTGCTCTGAGGCGCTTTGCGTTTACGGGGCTTGTGAGAAGGACAATGCTGAGATGTTTGGATGCAAGAAGCTCGCAGAGGCGCATGAAGGGAATTATGTGACCCTGTGCTAGAAAAGGAACGGCTACTACGTCCACTGGACCTTCTACTGCTGCTTCCGCCTCACTTGCCATTGCTATCTATCTATCTATCTACTCCCGCTTCACAGCTTCTAAAATAACATATCAGTCTGTGGTATAGAACTGCGTACGCGTTGTGTTAATGGACCAGCAGTTCATCATGTTTGAATAGTTGTGATAGTCGATTATTTATTTGGTTGGAGTAGGGAAGAGGACCAGCAGTTGAGCATGTTCAGCTGGGCTTCACCAGCACACTCTAAGTTGCTTTGGCCGTTTAGGTGGCACATGTGGGCAAGTTCCTGTTGCCAGCGTCCATTCCCGTTCAAACTGTAATCGCATAGAAAACTGCTGCTTCACATCCTGACCCTGTAATTGTTTTAAGGAAATGGTTGCTGCAGCGGCGACAATGGAAGCCTCGAAACAGGGTATGGGTATCCATTAAAATATAATAGAAGGGGGATTATTTTTAGTTATTACAGTTGGAAATGCTCGGGTCATTTATGCCAAGGCACATGAACTGTTTGACCCGATGCCTCAAAGAAATATGGTGTCATGGAATGCTTTGATTGCAGGATATGCATAAAATACGTTTGTCAAAAAGGATTTAGAAACTTTCAACCAAATGCGATTGGCAGGTGTAAAGCCAGACTCCGCGACCTTTGCGAGCATCCTCCCAGCGTGTGCGAAAATGGGAGCTTTGGAACAGGGCATGGACATCCATCACAGGATAACGATATAGGAATTTTTCAGATGTTGTAGCTGCAACTGCCCTGCTAGACGTGTATGCAGAAAGTGTAAGCATAGACGAGGCACGCGAACTGTTTGACAGAATGCCTCCAACAATTGTTTGATAGAACGCCATGATTGCAGGATATCCTCAAAGAAAATGTTCTCATGGAACACCCTGATTGCAATTGCAGGACATTAACAAAATGGATTCGTTGAAAAGGCTTTAGAGACCTTGCAACCAAATGCAATTGGCAGGTGTAAAGCTAGACTCTCCAGCCTTTGCCAGCATCCTTCCAGCCTGTGCCAAATGGGAGCTTTGGAACAGGGTATGGACATCCATCAAAGCATAAAGGATAGAGCGATTTTCTTAGAGATAGTTGCAACTACTCACTTAGACATTTGTGCAAAATGTAGTTATGAGATATCATAGATAATTATAGCTTCAGAATAGAATATTTGAGTTAAGAGAGTTGAGGAAGGTTTAGATGAGATGTATGTTTAAGTTGAAATTAATGAAATAATTAGTTTGTAGATGAGTATTATGTGTGTTATTTGTGATGTTATTAAATTGTGATAATTTATGTTTAAGTTAGAGTTCTCAATTTAAAGTTGGATGGTGTTTACTCTTATTCATATAAGTACTACTATTATTACTTGCATCATTCCTCCTTATTATCCTATGACAACTCTACATTTATAGTGATATTTTTCCTTCCACTACCATTTCATTCCCTCTTATCTCTCATTTTCTTTAGACATCCTTCATTCTACCCATTCTTCTCATACCACTACTACCCGCACTTCTAAAACATCAATATGCTAGTGAAGTAGTTTGATCAACTTAAGAAGAAAATTGTAGCTCTAACTCTATTACGTATAATCCTCTACATTGCACACCTTTTGCATTTGAGGTTGTTACACACCCATTGCCCATTGGCTTTATTGTAGTGATATTAAGATTATATTATGGAAATGGCACAGTTACAATGTTCACCTACGAGCTTTCAATGATTCATGTCTAGATATTTCATATGAAGATAAAGTCTTACCTAAATTATTTCCATGAACCCTAAGGACTATGCCCTTGAATACTTCTAATCCTTACCTCCTATTTCTATCCATTATTTTGACGAGCTAGCCACCACTTTCTTGCGAACCTTATGTGAAAAAAAGAGCTTAGAAACAACTAAGTAATCTAACTAAATGTTCCCAGAGACATAATGAGTCTACTAATGATTATGGAATTAGCTTTCAATATTTATGTGGTAGAATTTGTGTGTGCATGTAAAAAATCTTAAACTTTAACTATTTCAATCTAATGGTTGGAATTATGGGGCCTCCCCCACTTCCTCGAACCCTTCAAGATGTCAAAAGAACAATACATTTCAAAAATAAAATGACAAGAAAGTATCTAAATCTAGTTCCGATCAAATGTCTACCACATATAATTTTGTACCATTCAAACATTATGGGCCTAGGAAATTTACAAAGCTTAGCAAACCATTAGATAATGTTCTTCAAACCTTCATAATAATTTGGTTAACCTTAATTCCTTCAATCTATTGAATTCCTCTAGAGGATTATCTAAGAGTTATAATGAATAATCCTTCTACAATTTCCATAGAATTAATGGATACTATACATATACTTGTATGGCATTCAAGCATAAAATCATAGATCTCATTGATAGTAAGTGATTCATGTTGATGGTGTGAATGATGGGGGGATAGTGTTTGATTGCTCCACTAAAATAAAATTTGAATATTTATGCTAATATTTTTGCATTACATACACAATCTAACAATATTGAGCACTAATAGGTATTCAAGCATCCTATTAATTCTATGATGTAATAAAGACCCTATGGATACAAAGCATGATTGTTCCTCTTCCCACACTTCTACCAAAACATTTATAGCTATTACTCATAAAATTTCACCTCCTTACGTACCTTCAATTATTTCATTTTATGAGGAGATCCTAAACCACAATTATTGTGGTCCACTTTATGGTCATGGTTTTCTTCATAGTCAACAATGTGAAGGTGTTCACATTGATCTAGGAAATTAGTATAACATATGCATAAAATAATTTGATATAATTGAAAATTTAGCATCAAATTATTATACACATTTATGTATTGCTCTAAACATAACCAATGACATTCTTGTGGACCCTTTTGGGAGTATTGTCTTTTCTTTTGACATGGGGCTTAAGGAGATGGATGAATTTTTCCATATCAATCCCTGATTGGCTAGATTTTGTACTTTACTTGGGAGACCTTAGTTGCAATAATTAAATGAGATAACATCTATGATATATCAATGTCTAAAATATGTTTTTCAATAGAAATTTGTGAAAGTGACAAGAGATACATTTGTACCTATTTTCAAATCAACTAATTCAAACTTGAAAATTATGTTGTCACTCTCAAAGACATTTATGATGGCTACAAAGGTAAGGAACATCAAATAGAAGCTCCTTATGAAACCAAAGATAGAATTCAATAATTACAACAAATGCATGTGAAACAAAAAGAATCAAGGAAAAGTTAACAAGGAAAATACGCAGAAAATGAATCCTTCTTTATTGCCTCATAATTTTCCTCTAGCACAAAAACAAACTTATAACTCATGTCCTCCACCTAAAAGGAATGAATAACATTTTTCATTCCTTCAGATGTACCAAAGCAAGGATGATTTCCTCCTTATGCTCCAATGAAGAATAAGAAAGTAACTTTCAACAATCCCATTGGCACCTCTTTTAAAGGTGTTACTTTCATATGGGTTTCAAAGAAAAACTAAAATTTTAAAAAAGAATAAGTGAATTTGACTCCACGAGTACAATAACAATATTACAAAGGGTCTTTAGATATTATTCTACATATATCAAGCACATTCAATGACATCATATCATGCTTAATTCAAAACATAAAAGGTGGTTGTGAACCACATAAATAATATAACAATCTATTAGATGATAATCCATATAATATTATTGGTTGAAATTTGAAGCTTTTGTACTATACATGTTTATATGTACTTTACAATATTTTGATGGTGTCCCCCAGTTGGGAGGTATATCTTTTGACATTTTCCACTACCCTACTATATTGATAAAAATCTTCAATACTTTTCTATATGGTTGCAATTATAATGATTTAATCTAACATTTTTTATCACATGTTACTAACTGTGTGAACCAAGATCCTAGTATCCACAATAGATAACAAACAAACATATAATTAGATTCCAATGCAAGTTAAGACCAAGATTCCCCATAAATCCCATTTAACTATGCTCAAAATAGGAATAAAACAAGAACACAATGAAAGAAGATAAAAACAAACTAAATCCTATTAAGAACTTGCAAACTCTTGATCTTATGGGGGAGTTGGTGCCAATTTGATGTGGAAATTGGCCCTTTCCCAACTCCTAAGCAAGCTTTGATGATTTGATGAAGATGTGAGCCACTTTGTTGAAGATTGAAGTGTGCTCCAAAATGAAAATCTGAATAACTTAGCTAAGAGTTGATAAAATGGATGAGAATTGCTATGGATTTGAGTATAATAACTTTGCTCAAATTGTTGATGCTAAAATGAAGAATGAAGCCTCTTATTTATAGAATGACAAGTTGGAGAAATGCCCAAAATGAAGTAATGTGGGACTTACTTTCAACCAATGGCAAGGTGCTACTTGTCAAGATGAGAATGGATGGGGGATGTGAACATTTTGATGAATGTGCCCATAAATGCAATTAGGTGATATTTGAAATTAGTGAAATGACATGTAAGAGGGAAAAAAAATGCCCTAAATGCCACTTGGCTCAATGCACAAGGACATGTAAGATGAAATGAATGTCTTGTTGGAAGGACAAAGTCCACTTGGATTTGAATTCAAATTTGAGGGAATATTCCTCTATTATGCCATGTTGAGAGAAAATAAGGATTTAATAAATGAATTAAATCTATTTTCATGTGCAAGTGGCAAAAACTAGAGGATGGGACATGGATTAAGATTAAATTAATTAAGGGTCAATTAATTTAATGAGGGATTAGATGATGTGACAAATTTGACTTAGATTTGTGGGTTTATTTAAATCAAATATGAGAAGAATGTGATTTTAGACTTCGTTAAATAAATCAAATAAAGGGAATTATTTAATTAAATATGGATATAGGATTAATTAGATCAGGTAAATTGATTTAATCAACGAGAGAGAAAGACTTAATTATATAAAATGATTTATTTAATCAAGAGAGGAAAATCGATGAATTTAATCAAATAAAGATATTCGATTAAATGGTTAGACCGAGGGATGATTTAGAATGAAATGGTGTTAATAATTGGGATCAAGTGTGTTGGTATATTTTCCATGTCTACACTAACATTATCATTCTCGAGATGATTGCAATATTTCTAAGATATTCCACATGATTCAAATGATTATGATTACATTTTACAGTCAAGTCACTTCACACTTGAAAATTATGTTGGAAACTCTCAAGGACATCTATTATGATTGTAAGAGTAAGGAACATTAAATACTTATTTATTATGAACACAAAGATAGAATTTATTAATTATACCAAATGAATCTATGACAAAGAACACAAATAAAAAGTTAATAAAAAGGAAAAAAAGAAGAAGCAAATGAAGCCCTCTGCATTGCATCCCAATGATCCTAAGCACAAAAACCAACTTATAACCCTTGTTATCTACCAATAAAGAAAGAAAAAATATAATTTCATTCCTCAATATATATGAAAACAAGGAAGATTTCATCTTTATGCTTCAAAGAAGAATAAGCAAGCAAATCTCAAAAATCCAAATGTCACCTTATTTGAAGGCACTACTTTCACATGGGTTCCAAAGAAAAATCAAAATAATCCAAAATAATAAGTGGAGCCCACTCCACAAGTAAAATACCAAGATGACAAAAGGTCTATATACTATTATACATACATCAAGCACATTCAAAGACATATTATATCACGATGAAATTGAAAATATATGTGGTTGCAAACCCTTGACATGAGAACAATCTATTAGATGATGATCCACCTAACATTATTAGTTGAAATTTTGATATTTTATACTCTCTTTTTTTTTTTATAATTCAAGTTAGGGATAAGGGCCCTCTCTCATTCTATTAGTAGTATGATTAAATTTACACAAATTTTTTGCATAAAACATAACCAAAATGGATGTAGGACAAGATAGTGAGAGAACCCAAGAAAAAAAAGTAAAACAAAGATAAAATGATTGAGAAAGGAAGCTACACAAGTAGACTTGAATCATTAAGAAACAAAAATAGTAAAATTGTGGTTGAGAGAGATACAAAAAGTAGCTTATATGTTCCACAAGGGACTATCTATATACAAAATTTTATTTGATATTGTTAGAATTGATAAACACAAAACTATAGGTTTCATCCTCCTATTTCACGTGATCTATACTTCATTCATAAAATTAATGGCCTGAACCATCTTTTCCATGTGAAAGAATTTTTCGATTAAGCATCCCTTTTTAGGTTCATGAAGTGTCAAAACATCCAATGATTGGTTGTAAAAACTCACCAAACATTTGAGAACCTTAAATATTTACAATATCTTTATCCAACACCATGAATATAGTCTCAAGTCCACGAAGAATACCAATCTAAGCAAACTCATGACATTTAATTCCTTTGAGAGGAAGATTACTCACTTACAATTTAAGTAATGTTGTCAACAATAGCTTTCGTGCCTATCATGCTCTTATTCCAAATGTAATATTGTCCCATGGCCTTGATAAGTTCCTTGTCACTAATGATGGTATAGATATTACACACAAACATGGAATATTTTAATGTTGACATTATGTCAAATTAATCATTTGATGAGATCCATATCAAGCACTTCTAAAATGGCAACTATAATATCACCACCTCGGAATAAGATTATTTTTCTCAATCTAGCTTTTTTTATCTCCACAAGGATGATCAAATACTACAATTCATCACTAAAGTGAATGAGAAACTCCATTGTGATATTTTTAGTAGGTCATAAAAAACCTAGAGAGGAGAGAGAGTGAAATAAATGATTATCATAAAGCTAAAGAGTGAGAAGCAATTGGAAAAAAATAATGAGTGGAAAAAAATATCTTGAACTAAACCAAATGTGTGGTAAGTATCACTCCAACATAGGAATTGATTGGTACATGAGGTAGAGGAATGGTCACAAAAGGTAGAATGATTGTATCAACATCAATATTAAATGTGTTATTGGTTCTATATCTTGCAAAGGCTATATCTTACTATTGATAATTTTGTTAACAATAAGAACACCAAGATTGGAAATGATATGTCTTAATGACAGTAATTTGAGTAAAGTGGATGAAGGTTTGTAGTGAGGCTAGAAACAAAATTATTAGATGCTTTGGATGATGTTTTAGATTACCTAGTTTGTGAGCAATTAATGACAATAATTTGACCAATTATGATTAGATTTTCCTTAGATGTGTAAACCCCATCATAAATTTTGAAAAATAAATTTAAATAGATTTGTGAATTTTAAATAAAATATTACAATCCTAGATTATCCATTGTTTTTACATTAACAATGATAACTTAGAGTAGCAAATAAAGCTAATAAATGAAAGATAAACTCTATAAATTTCCTCTTATTTTCAATGGGTTTGAAATACATCAAAATCTGTTGCAAGAATAACATAATCAACATCAACAACTATAGCAACAATAAACTAAAATTGTTATGCTTAAACTCACAACAAACAACTATAGAAAACACAAATTTGAATAGTTGGAATCTTGTAACTTTGAAAGCTCAATCACAACCTTTGAGTGAGATTGTCCTATAGGGCCAATGGATTATGATCAACTCTTATATTAATTGTATCACCTTTTATAACAATATATTATAGAATAATTAGTTCAAATTAGGCATGATTTTGATTCTAAAATTACTTAGTATAAATTTTAATGAATATTTTTAGACTAACTCATATGCAAGATAAGACACGCTCATGATAATGGTACTAAAACATGATTAGAAAGAACCACAATTTAATTTAAGAGCTTAAACCAATAAATTTATATTCAATTTTAAGTTAATGTTTACATTATCTATAAATTATAGCCTTATGAATTAATACCTACAGTTATGATATTCAATAACGATTTTTTAGTAGAAGTAGCTATTGATAAGGACCCGTAATCAACCAAGCAAAAGGGGTAGTGTATAATTTCATAAAAAAATATATTAGTGACTAGTAATAGTGCATGGCGTGGTTAAATAAAGGATAGGACAAGAATGTAGCTGCTAACAAGGAGGACATGTCATGAGTTAGGGATAACATGAGAAACACAACTACAATATTCAAACAAAAAAATAGAGTTTGAAAAAGTGCACCCAAAGTAAATATGACTAGATGTAAGGGAATTCTAGAGAATATGGAATAGAGATCCAATTTATTTACTCAATTATGTGATTTCAACAAATAAAAAAATTGCCTACAAAAAATGTATGGGTAGAAACCTTGAGAGAATGAAATAATTTAAGATCATAAAGAGATCTTAGATGAAATTCAAATAAGTTGATGGAACACCAAAATTGACAAATAAAATCTAAGGAATAGAGGATCAAGCAACTATATAAGTATTAATATAGGTTAGTCACCAAAGGCTACTAATTTAATGATATTTGTGGAAGAAGGGTGTTAATCACTCAGAAGAGTTAAGTATGAAAGAAAGAGAATGAAGGACCTAGTCTAGTTAATTTAATAAATAAGGTCGTGTAGAAGGAATTTGACTAGTTCAACTCTAGTGGATCCTATGTGTGATAGCCAACTCTCTATAATGTGTGAATGGATAAGGTAAAGAACTAATTTATTACTTGATAACAATTTGATCTATAGAAGACTAGATGGCCAAATCTATGTACCTTTTCATCACCCCATGAAATGATATGCTTTGTTGTGAGGGTGTCCAAGTGGAATAATAGACTATATGATTGGATTATCCCTAGAATTTTAGCAACCTTGATCTTATGGTGGGAAAAAGTAAGTGAAACCTAATCTCTTACATAAATGGTTGAATTAAAGGCTAGTTATAACTTATTCACTATATGCATTATTCATAGTAAACTCCTAGATTAACCGTATTCAATTTCAATAGGCACATATGACACTAAGCATTGAAACTAATGCTAATAGGTTCTAGAGATTGTCACATGGTCATTTGACAGAGAATTGAAAAATGGATGATCTTTATATTCTTGTATAAAATAATTCAGTGAAAATAATCCTTCAATAAAGTTGTGATGGGTGTTGCTATACAACCATAATACTTCACAAATATTCTATAGTATCTAGTCAATTCCAAGAAACCCCTCAATTTCTTAATGGTTTTGGGAATAGGCCATTCCATGATAGCCTTAATTTTGTTAGGTTCCAACTTTAGCCCTTCATGTGAAAATATGTTTCCCAAGTACTCCACTGCATTGAGACCAAAAGCATACTTGGATGGCTTAGCATAGAGTTGATGATCTTTGAGAACTTGTAATACTTGATCTAAATGTTGCAAGTGTTCCTCCCATGTCTTGCTATAAATCAATATATCATCAAAGAACACTAATACAAACTTCCTCAAGAATTTATTAAAGATAGAATTCATCAAAATTTAAAATGTAGATGGTGTATTGGTAAGACCAAATGGCATCACCAAAACTCATAATGACCCTCATGAGTCTTAAATATTGTCTTACAAATATCTTCTTCCTTAATTCAAATTTAGTGATAACTTGATCTAAGATCTAACTTTCTAAAATACATAGCTCCATTCAATTCATTTAGCAAATCATCAACGACTGGAATAGGAAACTTATCTTTGATGGTGTACATGTTAAGTACTCTATAGTTCGGGCACGTGCACCAAGTTTTATCATTCTTATGCACCATGACCACGAGCAAAGAGTAAGCACTTTGTTTATGCCTGATAATTCTCGCCTCTAATATCTCCCTAACAATCTTTTCTATCTCACATTTTTGTATATGTGGGTACCTATAAAGCCTGACATTGGGTGGTTGGCTCACTGGAACTAGTTGTAGGGCATGATCATGATCCCTCTTAGGAGGAAGTACTTTAGGCATATCTCCAAAAACCATTGAGTGATGAAGAATTATTGCTTGCAAATCTGGATGAGTGGGAGCATTAGATTGAGAGACTTCTAATGAACATAGTTGGGCCACAAATCCATCCACTCTTTTCTTAAGCAATTTCAACATTTGATGAGAACTTACCATTTGTAGGGACTTTACCTTCAACCCACTTAGGTCTACTTTCTTTCCTTCTAAAGGAAATCTCATGAATAGTTCTTGAAGTTCATCTCAAATTTTCCCCAATTAGTAAGTTATTGTACTCCCAAAAAAATATTTGTTGCACCCATGGAGATAACATGCATTGGGCTATCAAGGTGATAATCTCCCATGGATAATTTAATGCTATGACATTGTCTAGAAAAAACTAACATCTACAATCAAGACCTAAAACTATGTATCGAGATATATAAACAATTTAGATGAGTAGCCAATTTTTTTTTGATGAAATTGTGAGTACTACCCAAGTTGATCAACACTATTACTTTTTGCTTCTTTAAGAAACACACTACCTTGAGATTTTGTGGGGTGATAAAATCGAAGAGTGCATGACAAGAAATTATTGGTTGGGGATCATGTGATTCATCCTCTGATTCCCCATCACCTTCTAATATTTGATCCTTCTCTTCAAGTCCTCACCTTGACCTTCAATATAGAACAATTTATTTTCACTGCATTTATGTCCTTGACTATATTTGTTGTCACAATTGAAACATAACCCTTTTTCTCTCTTCTCCTCATTTTTTTGTGGAGTCAACCTAATGGTTTAAGGTAATGAATGTTTAGGAGATCTCCTTTTGCTTACATTTGCAATCCCGTATCACCTACTAGCCAAAAACTTATACTCAACTTTAATTTACAAAGGGTTTGAAATTGTTGAATGTAATCCTTGGCCATATCTATTTTCTTTAATTTAGTGAGTTGGCAGAATTAGCTATCCATAAAGATATCTCCATAATGGGTGGCAAGTTCCTCTTGAAAAATTAACCATGTGACCACACAACCCTTCTTTCTCTTCTCATCACATAACTGATGATACTAAATAAATTGATCTAGTTATAGGTATAATAATGCCATAGCCACCTTTTGTTGACTAGGAACATGATGAATATCAAAGAATTGCTTGATTTGGCATATCCAATTAATTGGATCCTTATTGTAAAACTTTCTCATATCCAACTTGGGTATGAATTACCTTGGCATAAGATTATTAAAGGAAGGATCCTTCTTGAAATCAGATTCAAGACCAAGGAATTCATGTCCAACAAAAGCATTATTTTCCACCTTACGAGGTGATTTCAATTAACTCATATCCTTTTATATGTCCTTTTTTATTGACAAAATTTATTCATTCATCTTCTTCTCTAATGATGAAATATTACCCTTGACTTTGTTGATTTCATCATTAGGGTTAATATCCTCAATTTCTCCTCATCCTTCTCTAAATAAATCCCCAATGTGGTAGCATTCTTTTTGTTTCTTGTTGCAAGCCTCGTCATGATGGTAGAAAATAATTTTACAATAAATCACACAAATAAATTCAAAATAATCTAAATTTTTTAATGTAACTTACCAAGGCCTAGGTCACACTTTCCTAGAAAAACATCCAAAAAATTAGGTGATTTGCAGCCTTGAGAGTGAATTTTGTGGAAACACTAATTTTGTAATAAATCACTTATTTCTACTTCAAATTCTCTAAAATTTGGAATTTAAGCTCTTCTATCAATTCTTCAAAAAAATTAGGAACCAGTTCAACAATATTTGGGAGATATGCACCTTCTAAATAAACGGGGTAGAAACCCTAATTATGTTATAAATAGCTCAATTCAGCTCTAATTCCTATAAAATATGGACTGTAGCTTCTTGATATTTTCTTAAAAAACCCTTCAAAATTTGGAGAAAAAATTGCTAAAATCTGAGAGATATGCTCTTCCGAAAATAACATCTAATATTAAGAAAATGACTTGCCTCTATGTTGCTAAGATCATGCTCTGATACCACTTGTACTGAAATAACTTGCACAATAAAAGAATATGATAGGAAATATGTTGTAAATACTTGATAATAACTTAGAATAACAAGCCACTTTGAGGGGAAAAACCTCCAAATAACTCTAATGAGAACACAATTCACAATATGATTTTGAAATAAGACTCACTACCTCCTATATATATACCTTATTTATGCCTAGGATATCACCCAAGTCGACTTAGATAACCTTATATATAAGCCCTAAGACAACCTAATTAACTAAATAACAATATAATAATAATAATATGACTTAATTAAGAGTTAAGATAGCCACAATCAGACTATGAACATAACTTGATGCACTCCAATATTAAGTGTGTAGCATGTTTCAAGCAATGACATGCTTCCCAAAGAAAAAGGTGCAATAATTCTCTAAGTAACACACTTGTCAACAAAGTGACAAGATGGCAAGATTCACTAGGTCAATGGTAGCAACTTTTGTATACAAATTTTCAATAAGAAATGGTTAGAACTCGTTGTCTAAAGAAATAGGGTGAACTATGTGTTAGATGACTAAAACATCCAAAGAGGACACTAGCATGCCAAGAGGAAAACATCATGGTGTGTTGGAGTCCCACAAGTGCATTAGCATCCAAGAATTATGTAGGTGCCCAAAATCTATCTTGCAATCATATTTTTGTATTGTAGTCCTAGAGTCTCACTTTGATGTCCTGGCCATAGATTGAACAAATGACTTTTCTAGGTCTTATACCAAGGACAACCCCCAAGACTCATAAAAACAAGATCATAACCTTGAATCAAGAAATGATTGGGAGACTAATAGGGACAACCCGATCTAATGTCCAACACACTAACCAACAAAGGAGACACTCCCCATAAGATGGAAGGCCAACAAGGGACTCAAAAATGTGCCCAAGGATATAGGGAATAGATGAAAAAATCACAACATGTCGTATTGGTCCTTCAACCAAGGGGAGAAGCTAAATGACACCACCCAATGTTGAGTTCTCTCACACACACAACAAAAAGCTTCAAAGAAAAACTACATAATACCACACAAGAACCAAAGCCAAATTTTAATGTTTTCTAATATATATTTATTCATTTTAAGATCAAATCCAAATATGCTCTATGTTCATTTTACCAACATTTCTAAAAACATAAATTGCATATGAAATGGCAATAGTATTTGAAAAAATATTAAGAAAATATGCATAAGAAGATAGATCCTTTGCGATGTATGTGAAAGTTTTACATTCCATCCAATAGAATGTTTCTTAATTAAATATTAAAATTACAAAAGAGGACCCAAGGTCCTAAATTAGACATTTACATCAATTTACACAAATGAGAAACTAAAGGAAACATGTAAAGAACCTCCACTTGCATGCTAACCAAAGCTCCTCAAAGATGAAGCCTCCAAGAACTCAAATCCCCAATGGTGGTTTTCACACCACCCAACCAAATAGTACCATTAGGTCCACCCCACCATGCTAGGAGATAGTCAGTTAAGCACAAGCTATATATCACTCGCACAAAACAAGGAGCATGGCTTACAAATATACCAATCAAGAAATAACATCCATCATAATATACACATGAAATTTAATGAGATTAAACATCAATTCATACATTCTAGTTCAAGCATGATGCACATAAAATGAATAACATGCCAATAAGAAAAATCATTCAATCATAAAATACATATGCTCAAGGGAATAAAATCACCAACAATAAGCACGTGTAGAATAATTCACACCATATGGTATAGACATTCCAACAAGGAATCATACAAAATGAGCATGAATACATTCCATCAAGGTATCTTCCAATCACAACATGGTCGAAGATGGATCTCTCAATGAACACCAATTCCAATAGCATCAACGACAAGGAACCAAAGGGTTTAGGAAAGGAGTTTTATCTCAATAGCTCAAAGGGATGTATAAGTGGAGTTGGGTATTTATCAAATCATTCCACAAAGAATCCAACTAACAAAGACCAATGCTCACCAAGTGGGCATGTATTTTATGCTCATACTAGACCTCAAATCCTAGGTTCATCATGCCAAAAACTATTTGGGTGTGCCATGAATTTCAATGGACAAAATTTGGAGGATAAAAATAAACATGGACACAAAAGATTATAAATTAAAAAATATTATGAAAACCTCTTCTCTTTCATTCAAATTTATCTTCAATCATTCCCAATTTCATATCAATTTTACATTGGAAAACCATAAAAATTTCCCAAACTCCATTAATAAGTGCTTCAAATTTCAAAATTCAGAGATTAAATTTTTAAATATACCCTTTTGTTCCAAATATGCGCAACATCACACTTTTAACATAAAATTCACATTTCATGATTTTTTTTTTTAAATGTCATAATGAGAACATAAATCAAACAAATTTTAAAACACCAATTTAAATTCAATGAAATTGCAATAAAATTGATCTAAGATAAAGGTCCATTAGATAAGGATGACCAACAAGAAATAAAAAACTCAAAACATAGAGAAATGAGGGGAGTTACCTCAAGCTTGGGACTTTCAAAAATGTCAAATACCTTCAACATTGAGAAGAAAAATCCATTGCAATGTAAGCATAACATGTGTTACACCCCAATTGTGTAATTACTATTTACTATTACTATGTAGGGTAAATGTGAATGTAATTTGTATTCTGAATGAATAAATTGTGCTTGCACTTTGTTATCAAATGAATTATGAATGAATGTTATCTCATTTAATGAAATGTGAAGAAATGCATATATGTGAAATGGATGGTTTTGAATTGATATTCTAACTATGGAGATGTATTATGTGTAATGCATATTTTGTTGAATAGCTGACTATAGTGGGTATATGTTAGTGGATCCAGGTATATGTTCAATCCTCCAAGCGGAGGGGAAGTATCACTCAGGAGAATGATCTTGGTCGGGTAACTAGTAATGTATCCTATTCGAGCTTACACACACTCACAGTAGAGTCAAGTTATTATGTGGGAAGTTGGTAATTCATCCTTAGTTGATGTGTCTGCATTAGTAAGGGGCTTGATTACTATTGAGTGCAATATTTGGTGATGTTTATCTCCTTGATCTTGTGAGTTCTTTCCTATATTACTATGCTTGTATTGATGAGTAGAACATACATGGAATGTATGTATATGTATACACATGCATGTCAATGATAGACCATACGCATGAAGGAACACACACATGAGGGTACATAGGTAGAGGTACCTATGCACGCTTATGAACAAGTTGCTTATACGCATGGAACTATCAAATGGACCTTACGGCATGTATATGTATATGTATAGATATATCGCACATAGGCGCTTATCAATACAATATTAATTGTGTATGACTATGGTGTGTAATCGAATGTGTATATATATATATAATATACATATTTCCATATGTATATATGTATCAATACACACGTATGATTGGAAAATAGACATGTCCCATACGAATGTGTCGATATATGTATACATACGTATACATGTACATAGAGGAATATATATATGTACACAATTGATATAATTGTTATTACTATGTGAATGACATCTTGTTTGTATTCATTTGTATGTCGAATGTATACATACTTTATTGGCATAAGATATATATAAATATATATTAACATATATATGTGTGTGTGTGTTGATATACATTTAAATACAATCAAATTATGCTTGGGAATCAATTAACTTATACAATGCTTTGAGGCCAATTTATTAACATAAACATAGGCCGAATATATAGTACATGTTGGCAATATATAAAGGTTGAATTGTATGCAATATAATTCACAACAATTAAGTCGATTTGGAGAGTAAGACTTAGTCAATGCTTTGAGTTGGAATATCTTTGACTTAGTAAACTGCAATTACTTGAGACACCAAATCATGGAATAAATATCAACGGCAAGTAAATGCAAATGCATAATGAAAGCATAAGTTACAACAAGGTGATGAATTAGTCAAAGTTGATTTATGAGATTTAAAGCGACTCATCATATACTTAGTTGACTTTATGCAAGTGTTGCCTTTTGAGAATAGACTGATTCAAAGAGAAAGGCCACACCAAATTTATAGGATGAATGGTTGCTTTCTTAGTGCCATATCAAGAAGTTCTGATTGTTGTAGAAGTTTATTTTGAGGGTAATTCGAATGTCACCTTTTGATCATGTGTTGTTTGAAATAGTCATATATTGTTGTCAACTAATGAGGTTGATTTGTGGCATTCTATGTTGAGTGTACTCTTTGCTTATGCACCACCTTTTGGCTGAGTTGAGTGAGTTGATTTGCATGGATGTTGTTGTCAATTTACATGCCTTTTCTATAGGCTAGGGAGTCTCCTTGTTGTTGTATAAATAGAGAAAAAATCTCTCTAGATGGGGAAAGATTTTTGCTCTGCATTATATATGCATTCTATTCCACGGTTTTGATTGCCTTATTCTGTGAGTTTATTCTAAGTATTGTGAGTGAGCTTTGAGTATTTAGATTGAAGTATATTATCAACTTTAGGGAAGGTTTTATAGAGGCATTTCTTGTGAAGTCAAAGTAAAGCTAGTGGCTAAAATTGGGAAACTGTGCATCATTTAGTCAATTGGATAAGTGAGTTATAGGCATGGGGAAAAATATTCCTTTAATTGTCTTAGATTATAAAAGATTGATTCTTGAATGCTTTATTTAGTCTATTGAGATTACTTGCATTAGGGAAAAATAGTATTTTCTTTGAAAGGAAAATAGAAGTTGTTTATGTTGTTTTATGAAGTGCTTGTAATTACTCCATAATAGGAGGAATTGTTTGTCATAAGTATTAATATACTAGATATGATTAAACAATGGTAGCTTAAGGATTACTCGTAGCTAAGTTATTTGATTATAATAGATAGCTAGTGGGTTTTACATATGCTTTAAGAGTAGAAATACCCTACAGTATGTAATATTAACATAATAGGTTATGGGGTTAAAGATTACCCATGGGAGGGATTACCTACATGCATAGAATATAGTGGCCTTAAGTCAAAACAAGCTTAAGTAGTGTAAATGAATAAATGATCATCACTTGAAGTACTGAGTGAGAACACTTTGGCCAAAGTAGTGTGATTTCCTTTAGCTCCACTGGTAATTTGTTGTGTCCATGTAGTGCATGCTAGTTCCAGAATTGTAGGGTTACAAGTTCTAGTCATGTAGGGCACATCACTAAGCTCAGTGTGGTTGTCGTACGGGTTTACTCAACTAATCTATTCGTCGAAGGGTAGGGCCATCTATCATATGATAGATGTGTGGGGGATGACATATGAGTCCATGTTGGTGAAAAAATGTCTGAGTGATGCTTCTCCTCCTCAGCAGGCAACAAAAGACCAAGGTTTTGAAAGGCAGATCTTGGACCATCTATATCAATTGCTCTGAGGCTCAATTGAGCTATGTATGTAATTATGTACATTCTTGGAATATTGTAATTTGTGAAATTATTATATTGAAATGAAATCCTTGTTGTATATTGTTATGGCATCTTTGTGCATTTGTTCTCAATAAAGAAAAGAGAAATTTTATTGCAATGGATAGTTACATAGTTTATTTACTCGCAAAGTGAAAACCTAGAAAAAACTACTTCAGTGAACGGTTGGCATGTTACAACGTGTAGCCTCCCTTTGCAATCCAATTCCCAACCCAAAAAAATCCATTTCCAAGAAATCTATCCATTTTTAAATATTTGAGAGAGAGGGCCGAGAGAAAGGGCATTTACAAAAAAAAGGAATGAATAAAAGACTTAGTCTTTTTCCTTTTATCTCACTTTTCTTTTCTATTTCCATTTTCACTTTTAATTTTAATTTATTTTTCCTTTATTTTATTTCTCTAATTTTCACCGAAATTAATTTTTTCAAAGACAATAAATTAATAATACAATTAATTTTCCCATAAAGAGATTTTTTTTATTACAAATAAAATTAATTGCAACAATTAAATATCATCTCCAATACATATTAAATTAAACAAAATTTCTCTTTCTTTTCTTTTTCAATTTTTTTGATTCCCTATTCATCAAGAACTATTTACATGTAAAATTTAATATTTAAAATAAACATACATGCAAATGAAATAAATAATCACAATATAAATTATGTATTTATGGTTTTTCACAATGCACGAAGTCCAAAATCACCATCAATTCAAATCTAAAATCGTAATAAAAAATATGTTCATCCCACACTCAACTGAGTGCAATAGTAGCTACCAAAGATAATTTCAAAATGACATCTCTAATTAATCGCCATTAGGGAATAACTCATACATAATTAGACGAACAAATAACTTTGTACTTGTACATGAAGTATACCTACTCAATATACAATACTTGTACATGAAGTATACCTACTCAATATACAATACTTGTACATAAAGTATACCTACTCAATATACAATAGTCTAAGCACACGAAAATTATCCAACATGGTTCAACATCATATAAAATATATAATCATGATACATATACTAATATCCATGAAATAAAGCACTATGACAAGTAGACATATACCAAAAAATATATTAAAGAATAAAATATTACAATTACCATAAAACAAGTAGAAAAGAGAGAAGCTATACACAAGGTAATAATTAAAAGTATGATAAATTAAACATCCTTATTATTACAAAAATGTGATCATTATAGTTTTGAATGTAGAAAGAAGATATATGATTAGAACAAGCACAATATAATATTTTTTTTGAGAAAAATGAAAATACAAGATTAATGTTTATCACTTGCAATGTGGTTGAAGGAAATACAAAATATTTATAGTATTTGGATAGTGTGTAGTGTTCAAAGGAGTGTAAATAAATAAATGGTTGTAAACATTGATGAAATAAATCAATTTGAAGTGAAATTGAAAAATAGCAGCAAAGTGTTAATTGTAAGTGATGGCGGTGTTTCCATCTAGAAAAAGCAAGTTGAGAAAAAAATATACTCTTGATGTTCATTATGTGTCTAGTTTGAAACATAATTTAATCAATATTGAATAGTTAGTACAAAAAAGTTATAGAATTTATTTCAAAAATGGAGCATACATTATTCTCAATAGAAACATAAGAAATAGATTGATTGTAAAAGTGTTAATAGTGAAGAATAAAGTGTTTCCTTTAAGGATACAAAAAAATTGATTATTACATTTAAAAATGTTATAACAAATAAATTATGATTATGACATTTCAAATTTGATCATTTAAGTTTCAATGGGCCAAATTTAATGTCTAAGAAGAATATGAGATGAAAAGATTTTCCATAATTAAGTAGCCCAATAAATTTTTGAAGGATGTGTTTTGGGAAATTAGTACAAAGATGCATTTTTTATTGAAAAACCATAGGGAGCAAGAACACCTATTGAATTGGTAAATTTAAATTTGTGTAGACCTTTGTAAACACCTTCAATTGGCAATATCAAGTATTTCATGACTTTCATTAATAATTTAAACAAAAAAATACTTTTAAAAAACAAAAATAGAAGCATTTGATTTTGTTTATATGTGATTCTCAAAAAGCATGATGCAAAAAAAATCAAGCTAAGTCATTAAGAGTTTTTGGATGCATTGCATATGCACGTTTACTCAAGAAGGGAAAAAGGAAAAGAGTGCATATTCAACCCAAAAAAGAATGAAAAAGGAGAAAATACCCACATTCTTAGGTAACATAATTAACAATTAATAGATAAATAATGAAGATAAAGCGTGGAAAGGGAAATTAAATAATGGACAATGGAAATCATATATTGAAACTAAAAAAGTCAAATAAAAAAGACACAAATCAATCATATATACTTAGCAAGAACTCAAAAAATAGTATTTAGTTTTTAGTTGATAAATGAGCTAAATATATCACAATTTTAGTGAATTGGTGGAGATTATCGCTCTCATAGTTGATCTTGACTTCAAGTTTGATTTGTACTAGGCACAACTATGAGTAGCATAGTTGAAGTTGAGTTTTTTCTTTAGAAAAATTAGTAAAAAAGCTTCATAAATTGATTAATTTATTTTGATTTTGATAGCCAAAGTTTTGTAGTAGTTGAAGTTGTATTTAGTTCTTAGAATAAATATTGGTTAAATATTGATAACCAAGTGATTTCTTAGTGGAGTGGCCTCATAGATTTACTAGTTGATTTATAAATGGTTTGATGTATAGTTGATAGCAAAACCATAAATTCTTATGAATGTTCAATTATAAAGTAGGTTGGGGAGGAAGTAATAGATTACAAGGGAAAATTTGTACACGAAGGAAAACTTTGGTTAAATTTGATATTTATTTATTTTGACTTTGGAGATTTTTTATTTTAAAAAGCTTTGTTAAGCTTGGCTTTGAAGAAATCTTGTCTTATATTGTAATTATTTGCAATTATTCAAAACTTATATGGCTATTCTTTTATATTGTGATAGAGAATATAATAGTAATTAGTATAATAATGACTATTCTTTTTTGGCAAGGATTTATTTTAGCTTAAGTTAAATAAGGGCATTAGTTATTCTACCAAGACATATAATATAGATTTTAAATTTGTTATATCATATCCAAACATCTTGTTGTCTAAGCATTATTAATTTTATTTTAATAATTTAATAGTAAAGTTAATAAAAATTGTATAAATTTTTTTTTTAATTGAAATGTTTTAATACTTAACATATTAATATTGATAGAATTCACTATTATTGATTTTAGGTGATGTGAAGGTTATAATAAAAGAGAAGTTCCAACCAATTTTTAAAATTTTAAAATTCTAATTATTAATTTTCAAGATAAGTAATATTTTTATCATTTTCATTAAATAATATGCATCTTATATTTATTAATATTAGAAAACCAAAATAAATAAATAAAAAATTAATTGATTTGAAAAGATAAATAATACAATCAATTAAATAATTTTCATTACAATAATAATTATCTAAAGATAATAAGATAATTAAAAATGAAAAAGAAAATAACTTTTTTTTTATTGTTCAATTTATTTTAAAAATACAATTAAAATAATAAATAAGAGTTATGAATGTGAAATTGATGCAATTGAGAAAAAACAGGTATAAGTGTAAATATTTCAGCAAGAAAATGTGTAATTGCAATCAAATTTAAAAATCCAAATACAATTGAGAAGCACCAAACAAGATTTGTAAAAAAGTAGTCAAAAAATTGAAAATTGATTATAATAAAACTTTTTCAACAGCGACAACGATTGGAACCAGTTAGAGCAACTTTTGCAATACATAATTATATGAAATGGATGTAAAATCAACATTTTAGAGTATTCACAAAAATCCGGAATTGATTATAATAAATTTTTTCACCAACCACAAGATTGGACCCGGCTAGAACAATTTTGGCAATACATAATAATATGAGATGGATGTAAAATCAACTTTTTTAATGGATTGTTGGATTCACCAATAATATTTTTTTTATCAGTCATATATTTAACCTTCAATTAGAATATATAGGGTATGTTTTAATTCATAAACACTAACTTTTTATTAATAATATTTTTTTAGAAGATTATTTTTGGAATCAATTGTTAGGTTTTTAATTGATGTTTGAGATCATTGATTTAATCTTCAATTAGTTTATACAAATTATGTTTCATTTCATGACCATTAACTCTCTATTAATGACAAAAACCTTTCTTCAAAAGATTGTTTCTAAAATCAATTGTTATGTTTTTAAACAACAGATCACACTTATGATCCAAATGAATGTGATTTAAAACATGATTAAAAAACATAAAACATGATTAAAAAACATACACATTGATTTCAAAAGCAACTCTCCATTAATGATAAAAATATTTCTTCAAAAGATTGTTTCTGAAATCAATTGTTATGTTTTTAAACAACTGTTTGGATCACACTCATGATCCAAATGAATGTGATTTAAAACATGATTAAAAAACATACACATTGATTCCAAAAGCAAATCTTTTGAACACTCCATGAACTTAAAAAAAAATATGAGTCGTCTTTAATTCTTCAATTAAATTTGCAGCAGAGATGATATTCAACATTGTTGAACAAGAACAAGCAGTAGCAAAAAACTGTGGTGACAAGGGAATAGAGCTATTTCTGAATGTTGTGGATCAAGGATACAAATTTCTCTAGATTAGTGAACGAACTTCCACCCTCTACTACTGCCCGTATTGCTGCTTCTTTCAACTCACATGCCCTTCTTCTCATTTCTCTGCCTTCCTTCCCTTCCATTAGTAATTTCACAGCCCTCTCTACTTCTGCACTTGTTACCACAAAACCTCCATTTTCCACAGGCTCCCTCTTAACCTCCTCTGCCACTTGTAGCTCTTCAACCAGCAGCTTCTTCACAAAGGACTGGTCGTGCTGAAATGGCCAGCCCAAGATAGGGATTCCATTACTTAGACTCTCCAGCGTGGAGTTCCACCCACAGTGACTCAGGAAGCCTCCAATTGAAGAATGACTCAAAATAGCCTGTTGCATAAGAAGCATAAACCATATATTGAGTTCAACATTTTTGAACTTTAAACACAGAAATGCACAAATACAAAGTAAAAAAACTCTGAGACTTGATATGCAAATAAAAAGTCACACACAAATCACATGTGATATTATACTAAATATCAGTTGCTGCTGTGTATAAGCAATACAGAATACTTCTATACAAAGAGCCACCACTCATACACTAGGCATCCAAACATTCCAGACCATTTGTTTTTCTCGAAGTTTGCAAGGTGTGAAATACATGTTCTGAGGAGTTCTATTTCTTAAATGGCAAGCTGATGTAACTATCAAAGCCTGACAAAGTTTTAAATCTCATTTGAATATTTGGTTCTTTGCAACAGATTTAATGGAGGGTTTTTTCGCCCATTTTTGGTGGGGTCCCACATAAACTTGTATATACCATTCTCTTATCCTTTCATCATCTGGCAATTTGGGGATATGAAGACTCCCGAGTAATCGGTTCACAATTGCTACTGTTGATCAGATCAATATACTTAATCAACGTACTAGATTGTCTCCGTCCACTGTTTTTTTTCTTATCTGAAAAGTTTAATCCAGCGATTTGAAATTTAGCTCTTTACAGAACGAACCTCTTTATAATTGCTACAGCGAGCAGACCAGGGACCCTCATCTACTGTTATTCTTACCTGTGCTTTCTATAGAGACTACTTAACAATAGAACTACTAGGTATAATATCATAAAATTGAAAATGAACCACCTCCATAAACTCATCTGGTGAGTTTTAGTGAAAATTGATTTTCTATTCTACCTGTTGAGGAGCCCAACCCGTGACCACCAGACCGCGGTCTACCGTGCGCTCTCGAAACCCTTGCAAAACAGCACTGTGTAACGCTTCATCCCCGGGAGGATTCTTCACCGCCCACAAAAAACACTGGCCGCTCGCCTCCAGACCTGCCGCAACCTCCGTCGTCTGCTTTCCGGAAAGCGCAATTTCGCCGCCAAAGTTAACGTACACCACCGACCCGGGGTCCCGATAATCCAACCACTCCTTCACGCCTCCCTCTTCAAAATCACCTGACGGGCGGTTTAAAACAGGGCCGACGCTCCACACAGGCACCCCAAAGGAGCTCCGCAAATGATCCACAAACCCAACCTCCATCTCCTGCACCGTGTTCATCACCACACCCTGGCTACGCCTAATATGCTCAAAAAACTTGGAGAAAAACCGTACGGAAATCCTGTCCGGCCCGCCCCGCGATAAGGAGGAAGAATATCCGAATTGTGGAAGGAAACCAGTTTGGGAAAACCCGTATGACGAACAGCGGCCGTGTCGTCCGCCGGAAGAAGCAGAGGAAGGCTATTTACAACGGCATGAATCATACTGAAAGGGTAAGCGCCCGTGGTGACGTACAAGAAGAATGGTATTTTCAATTCTTCGGCAACCGCGGGCAGAAAAACTGGGGAGAAGTCAGCAATTAAGCACTTTGGTCTTAGTCGGGCGACAAGTTGTGTAAAAGAGGGCTTCATTTGTTCAATCGCAGCGAAGAGCGTGCCAATTTGCGAGGGCCTCAGTTGGTCGGTGTTTTCCGCGCCCGCGGGCAGACCGGCCATGGGAGGCAACGGGATGTCCATCACCTGCACGGATGATGAACAAGCAGCATTTTGGTTTGCTCTGAGCCGCTTTGCGTTTACGGGGCTTGTGAGAAGGACAATGCTGAAATGTTTGGATGTAAGAAGCTCGCAGAGGCGCATGAAGGGAATTATGTGACCCTGTGCTAGAAAAGGAACGGCTACTACGTCCACTGGACCTTGTACTGCTACTTCCGCCTCACTTGCCATTGCTATCTATCTATCTACTCTCGCTTCACAGCTTCCAAAATAACATATCAGTCTCTGGTGTAGAACAGGGTACGCGTTGTGTTAGCGCAAATTAGCTACTTCCCATGGATAACTGTTGTTTCCTGTGGATAACTTCCTATGGATGACCGATGTTTCGTGTGGATAATCGTTGTTGCTTTGTTTGTCTATCATCTAAGGCGCTGGCTTTATCTTTGTATATTCATGCAATTTCATGGTGAATAATGAGATAATTTTCAATTCATTCTTGTTCTAAATTTTTCCTTTGTTTACATTCAAGTTTAATTTTTTTTCCAGTTAGATTCGTACTGTGTTGTCTAGGTTTAGCTAAAACTTTACACGTTGTGCTAGGGGAGAGGACCCGGTAGTGGAGCGCATTCTAATAGTTGTGATACTTGTTGTGATATTTTTATGTATTAATTGAACATTTAAATATCAATATTTATATATTTTTGTGTTAATCATAGATATACTAAAAACTGTGCAACTACCAATAATCAATAAACTAGCTATTGCACTTTAGGTGTGCAATTGGGTACGCCGAATAATTCGTTGAAAATGATAACAATTGACATATTAAGAAGAGGAAAGATTGAAATAATTTTGATGCAAACAATTGTTTACCTTATTTGATTTTGTGTAGATGTATTGGTTGGAATAGAACAATTTGTGTGTAACTTATTAAAACAAGACATTTTAAAAATGAAATGGAAATAGTATAGGAAAATAAATGAGCTTAAAATAATGTGAGATAAAAATGTAGATTTAGGATTTATATACAATGTTGAAAATGAAGTGTTTTTTATTTAATGTTTAATTTGCATTACATGAATCTATGCAATTGAATATAATAGTATTACCATAGTGCAACATGGTGATATTGAACTCCAATTTAACATTTGTAGTTTTAGATATAGGGAGGAATTTAGGTGGTGAAATTATCGACAAAACATTACATTTTGAATGTGTTAACATCTTTAACTTAAATTGTTTTTGGTTTTTTGGTTTGTGGAGGAGGATGCTTGGGAACAGTAACACTTAGTACTCCATCTTGATAGCAGGTGAAAATGTTGACATCCTCATTCTCCTACCTCTTTCGCTCTCCACTGATTGTCAGCACATTCTCATCCTCTACTTGAACCTGCTTGTTCTCAAACACACAACAACTGGTTTGTTAGTTCTAGTGGCTAGTGATTTGAAGCTTTTTTATCCCCTAGATGTAGAGAAAATGAGTGCTTGAGATTGTTATAAGGGAAATACCTTGATGTCGTTTTTCTTAAGGTCTGGCATGTCGGTTATGAAGACATAAGAGTTGGGAAACTCTTTGACATCAACGGGAGTGGAAGCCATGGATGTGTTGTATAGAATATAACCGTGTGTTGGATTTTTGAGGAGTTTCTCCATTTCGTGAGGGACTACGAGAAGCTCGTGAACACTGCTCAACTGGGGCTCCATCTCTTATGACAGCTCTGCATTCCCATCTAATTTCATCATCATCTCATTCATAATTATCCAATTGTTAAATAAATTATTCACAAATTATAGAGAAAACATTAATCAATATTTTAAGTCTCCTTGTTTGACGACTTTTATGCACGATTTTTTTTTTGCTAAATGCAAATGAATCCATCTTATCTTTGGAGTTTAAATTGATTCAAAGATTATAAAATCTAACCATGGTAGTAAAATCTAATAAAATAGAATCAAAAGATCATTTGCCTACCTAAGCGAGCAGATATTCCATATAGGTTTAATATAATTTACAACAACTAAAGTATATCAATATTGGTAGTGAAGTAAATAAGAAAGTGGCATACCTGTAGTAGGTGAAATGCACTTCAACTGTTTGAGAAGTTTGGGATTGACATTACTGTCAATCGATTCTCTTCATTTTTCCGGCGTGCAACATATGGGCTTTGTTGCATGCATGCATAGCGTTGAAATGTGAAGGATGGGTGTATGCGAAGACTTTGTAGATCAGGTACTCGTGAAATAGCAGTGAATGTGAGGCCTTGCCGGTCAATGTTGCCAATGTCGATTGTGGCCCTTGGAAGTGTTAATCCTTGTGACTTATGAATTGTCAGTGCCCAAGCCATTTTAAGTGGAATTTGACGGCGAAGTCCACAGCTGATTGGGGTTATAGGGACATTGTTTGGATTGTTATGGTCCCAAGGTGGGCCAATGTAATGTTTGAATTGAACAATGACAAACAAGGGTAGCTGAGGTGGTTTTTCACCTTTGTTGTATACAATTTCTTTAACCTGTCCAAGTGCACCATTCACAAGTCCAGTTTCGACCCAAATATTAGAACATAGCATGACCTCTTGGCCAATAGACAACAAAATATGAGCTTGAAGTTGCTCTTCATCTGGATTTGTGTATGATGACCCTCTGAGTTGCTCTGCAGTAGAAAGGGCAACAGGTGTTGCCAAAGATAATAACATACGTTTGTTGTGTAGTAACACCATTTCGTTTGTTGCAAAAAGGTGTATGGCAGACAAGAAAATAGAGTTTTCCATAGCATTGAGCGATGAACTTGAGCGTGACATTAGGATTTCCCAATCTTCTTGTGTAGGCTCTACATTCTGTAGATTTGAGAGAAGTGCACGAAAAGCAATTTGGGAAGGAGCATCACCAACTTGTCAAAAAAGCCTGGTCAAAGTTACCACTGTTGTGAAGCTGCGCCATAGTGTGCCACCATATGAAGTAGAAGCATACATGGGGATATCTTTAACTGGTGGTAGTTGTCCCAAGTCACCAAAGAGAATAATTGAGCGGCCTCCAAAGGGAAGGTGGTTGTGGGCAGGGAATGCCTGTCGTAGTCGCATGTCAATACATTCTAGCAACTTTGGGCCTACGAAGCTCATCTCATCTACTAAAATGTACCTTATAAAGTACATTTTTTCTTGGAAGGCCGCAAGTGTTTGACCTTGTAGGGGGGCCATTTCTTTTATTGGAATTCGAAGGGCAGAATGAATTGTTGATGCTTGAATGTTGAATGCAGCAACACCTGTAGGTGCAAGAAGTAGTAAAGGTGACTCGTGAATTGGAGCAGAGCTACTGAGAGCAGACCTTATCTTCTTTATGAGGTGTGATTTTCCAGTTCCTGCAGTTCCTTGAACAATGAGCTTTAGTGGTGGCTGTAATGGAACAGAGGTTAGATGAGACCAAATTATATTGAATGCATTTTGTTGTTGAGTAGAGAAAGTAGTAAGGCTTTGTTCATTGTGATCACGGCGCACTTGAAAGGTTGGCCGATTGCAATCTATGAAAGTATTTGCAAGATGCATTTGTTGTTCGGTGAAGCTAGTATGTTCCCAGTCGTGGTGCATGTCAATGTCACGTCGACCAAGCATGTCCAGTGCATCAAGTTGTATAGGAAGGTTTGGGTGCAAACTTGAGAGAACCTGCCATTCTTCAGGATTGTTTCCTTGTAACACATGTTCAATGCTCGAGCTGCTGCTAGCATCTGAATCTTCTGTTGGATTTGGATTTTTGCGGTGTACGTGCCATGGCTTGTATGTCAAAGAGAACCGTTCCCATTGTGAAATAATTTGATGTTCAGAGGCGCCAAAGTCAATGTCAATGTTTCGGAATGGGTGGTATAGAATTAGTTCACTCCAACAAAATTCATGAAAGGTTTTGTCGTCTCTTGCAGGGATGCAAGTGAACCTAGGTGAGACGCGAACAATTGCTTTTTGGGGACGCTGCTTCCATTGTTCATTTTTTCGGGATGCTTTGAAGGTCCATTTTTGGGTAAGTTCAATGAGAGGCATTGCCTCTAGTTGAATGGGGCGAGCCATGTAGGTATCAATGTATGTAGGTGAAGTGGTAACTGACGCGGATGAAATTGAGACACGCTGAAATTTGTGGTGGTTAACATTTAAAGAGACAAATGTCCTACTAGATATGGAGAGGGGTAATTTGAGTAAAAGGTGGCAAGTTTCTTGGGCACTAATATCACGATCGACAAGGCTGTCGGTAAGCATTTTTTGAAAAGCTACTGGGGCAGGCATTTCTGACTCTAAATTGGTTGAGATGCGCGATAATATGGCGTGATATGTTTCAGATTTTTGCTCAGCTTTTGCTGCATATTTTGCAATATATTTGAGGACAACATCAATTGAGAGTACAGGTTGACAATCTATATTGGCCCTCCAGATAAAGAGTATAGATGGGTTGTGAAGGTTCAAGCGATCATCATTGCGAGCAGGTGTGTACTTAGGGTGGGTAGTCTCCTCATTTGAAAAACTTGACTTGTCTTGCATGGGCCATGGTGCTTTATAGCGACACACAGTGGTTGGCCCTTTCTTTCTAAGGCATGTTAGCAAAGTACACTTTGTGTGTCGCTCAACTCGATTGATCAATTCACAATAGTCAATTGAAGGATCGCATGACAAGATCCTTGTTGTATCCAACAAACAAGGATCATCAAGAATAGAGCGATGAAATGTTTGGTTTCTCAAATGGAGGGTACGTGGATTCCAAGCGGAGACATATTTGTCTATGTAATCAAGTGCAGTTTGTATAGATTGAAGGTTATTCCATTGTAATCTACTAATATCAGGTGCTTGTTCGAGCCATAAAAAACCATGTATGTGTGCAGATCCTCTGTGTTGCCATTCATACCTACGAAAAGATGATATTTAACAAACTAAAAAGGTAAGAGTATATTGTAAAAAAGGAAGGGATGGTTTCTTGTAAATAATCAAAGAATGATTGTATTGTGCAACAATAGAAAAGAAAGCTATTACTTATACCAATATTATGATGCACCAAGAAGTTTTTCCAAGACCTCTTCCCGAAATGCAGTAAACCTGTGGTGCATGTATATTGCCGTAAGGTGTGGATTTTGGACAATGTTTTGTATTCTCCATCTAGAGGCCATAGATGGATTTGTAGGAGGCTTGGTAGGCATGATGCTATGCAAGTCTGGCCATTTCGTATCTGCTGCACTAAGTGTGAAGAAGAGTGAGGGGCAACCAATCTGAATGACCATGTCAGAGAGTTCTCCTCGACGTTGGGTCCAAAATGGACGAGTTCCACGAATTGACGAACTAAATCGCATGAGCTGATCTACAAGTTTGTCATCAGGAGTGTCCTGCAATCTTTGGCGAAGGTCAGAGACTGTCGAGGGCAGGTAACCATCAAGATTTTTGTGAACAAATACAGAGGAGGTTGCTTGGCTACGGTGTCACATAATTATATTTAGTATGAAGTACCTGAATCGGGGGTGCTGGCCAAATCGATCATCGTGGTACCTTAAAAGATGGAGAGCATATTCATGTAGTTTAATTTCTTTGATACGTTGTTGCTTGAATGTGGCTTTTCCTTTTGGAAACAAAGTGGGGAATGCCATAGCAAATAGTCCTTCTGTGGTGTACTCATTGATAGGAAATGGAGAAATGGGTGGCCATGCAATGATTGGTGTTGGTCGTCCCGCTCCTAGTTGTAACAAAGAGCGCACTTCTTCAACCTCTATACGTGCAAGCGGGAGGTTCGACACAAAGGATGTTGTTGCCAACATATGTTGGTCGGAGGGGTCATATTCTGTGTCGCTTGTTTCCTCGATGCTTGGATTTGTGGTGGTGGGATTCAAAGATGTAGCATAAATAAGGTTTGAGATGTCAGTAGAAGACTCTGGCAAAGTGGATAGTGCAAGCTCATCTATTTGGACATCCTTGTAGTATGGGTCATTGGAAATCTTATATTTAAGTGCCTCGTGGACACGTCCTCTACTAACATGGAAGCTATATTGTTGTTGGCCGATTTGTTCCCTGTTAACTATTAGTATATCAAGATCAGTAATATGCCTGGGCAAGTAGGATGCAATTGCAGATATATCTTGAGGAAAACAGATAGTGTGGCCACTATATTTTAGTTGCCCACCCCTTGCATAGGTAACTTGAAGTATTGGACTAACCCTTGCTATTAACATCTCCTCAACTTGGGATAGAACTTTTAAGCATATAGGTTGCTCACCAGGGTCCATGTTGTTCCAATTTGAGAAGCGATGGTCTTTCTTTTCAGATGAGCATCTATAACAAGTATTCAAATCATTTGACAGTCTAGTTTTGATTCCTGGATATCTCTCCATGCAAATCATACAAGTTGACATTCTTGATAGGCTATCTAACTTTGAGCGGAAGTTTTTTCTAGCAGAGAAAAACTCTTGTGTAAAAAGTGGTGAAGGTTGCAATTCGATATTTGGGGCGGGTTGAACTATGTATTGCGAGTGAGGTGAAATTCCTTGTAGGTGGGACAAGTTAATTGGACGAGAGATTGTAGATGTGGAGGCCGCACCATGAAGAGTTTGATTGGATTCACGTCTTCGTTTGTTAGTTTCACCTTTATTTGCATGGTATCATTTGAGGTTCAACTCATTTTTACGAGAACACTTTTCTTGGATCCTTGCATTCTCTGCCTCCATAGTAAGAAATGTTGTGGACAAACGCCATTAAATAGTTTTGTGAGAGAGAGTCAGTAGAATATACAAGCTATATACATACATATATGGACGTATATATATTATAATTTGATTTGAGATGTAATGGTGCAAATAAACAATTTGGAATAGAGTAGAAAACAAAAACATATAAAGAAGTGGACAATAAATGGAGAACAACATGATCATAGTGATATATTATGTATGAGCAAGATTCCATGTGTGAGTATGCAATATTTTTGATAACACAACAAAAATTATTCGCAATTGCTGATAATGTTTACATAATTAACATGCCTAGTTTCGAAAATTTCCAACGCCCACACCCATAGTATCAAAATAGTTAATTATTTTTTTAAAAGCATAATTAGTACAAATTCTAAATATTTAAACCTAAGTATCACCCAAATATATTTTTGCAATACCCCTACATCTAAAATAATACGTGGATGTAGAATGGTCGATCTTGAGCGAAGAAGAGAGGCAAACAGAAAGCATTGAACTAATCACGAAATAACGAACTTTACGGAATATCAAAGGTCAGTCTTAGGCCAAAGAAATGACAGTCGTATGAATACCGTCATACGTGTAGTAATGCAGCTCCCGTCATTTCAATACGAATTTGACAAGGAAATGATGTCATCAATGTGCAAAAGCAGCTTAAATTTTTTCACGCATTTTAGATGGTTTTTCGGTCCTGGTGAAATTATAACCTTGAATGGATGTAAAGCTGAAACAGGTTCTTTTACCCTCCCCGTAAAAGCAAATTTACCATGTTTATATATACACTAGAATGAGTTGCTTACACAATAGAATCATTTTAGGTTTTACTGGATATCTTAATTTAAGTTAATGTAGATAGTTGGGGAACACGTTTTTCTGGAATGGCATTTATTCATACTCCATTATTATCGAGAAAGCCGCTATTGGTTTCCGTTCCAACAACCACTAAACCACAACATGAGGCAGCCCCAAAATGGCTAGAAATGATGAATGGCTGACAATTTTAAGGATTTTAAAACACCTGTTTCACATGATATATGTGGCGATAGCAAAAGGTTTACTTTCCTGGCCTTATGTATACGTAATACTCATAGAGTAAACCTAAAATATTAATCCTGGCATGGCAGGAGAAAGATCTGCCTTTTGAAAGCTCTCAAGCCCGCTATCTCCCCCTTCAAGTGCTCCACCTTCTCACTCCAGCCATGAAGAAGACAGGTAAGCTTTTCAAGTATATCAATGGAATTGCACCTGCATTTCATTTCATTTTCTTCCTTCTTGGCCTGCTGCAGAAATGAATGTGAACTGTCATGTTCTTTGTTGTCAATTACTATGATAACTCCCTCCAGCCTTCCAAAGCTGCGTATTAAATCGTGCACGCTGAATTCCAAGTTGCCAGCATTGAAATTATTATTGTCATCTTTGATGATGAATTCACCTTTGTTTTTGAGGTTAGTGGAGCAATTTTAAATCAGGCAGTTTTAAATGAGGGCATGGCTTGGGTCAATCAATCAAATCCAAAGGTAGAGCCAATGGACATATGGACAAAAGAGGCAAGAGCAGAACAATGTTGGACCTCTCTAAAGTTGGCGCATCATAATGATGGCAATCGTCTGAAGCAAGAGACTAGAGAGAACATCCACATGATTGGTATACCTAAAGAAAAAATGACACAAGTAAAAAAAAAAAACATTAAATCACAACAAAAGAATGGAGTTCAGGAAAAACTCATCGAAGCAAGCGTGGAAGTTGAGAAGACAAATCTTGCAAATTACAGTGCTGATAACTGCAAAAAATTTGTTGCAAAGCATCCCAAAACTCAAATATCATAACCACTACAATATGTGTATCCAAAAATGGCCCCAAGATTTAGCAATCAACAACACACCTTAGGACAAACATTGGATAAACTGAGAAAATAAGAGAAGTCATGTCCTCCTCACACAAAACAAACTCTAATTCCGTTCAAGGAAGAACAAAATACAGTTGCCCAATCTCCAGCTCTTCCTGAGGAAGAAGCTTCGATATAAATTCCCCAATGTAAAGACCATCATAACTACAAACAAAAGGATTCAGATTACTTTTCAATATCTTTTCAACCTTGACAGGATCTGAGAATTTCAAGATTGTGAGCTAATTTGTTTAGGTAGAGAAAAGACATAAATAAAGAGAGCTCGGTAGGCCAAAACAGGAGCAACAATTTAGGACAGTCAGGTGGCTGAATTTTAGGATAGCTTGCAAGGTAACAGTAAAAAAAACTATGCAAAGTATCAAAGTAGATTGAGCATAGAAAGTAAAATACCTGTTTTTTTCTTCACTGTCGTATTATTTCCACTGTGTTATTCTGCAATCCTCCTTTTCAGGAAACTCACTGCAACCTTCTAGATGTAGTAGACTGCCGATATTTGTATTCTTACAATTAGAAATCTATACATAGAAAACAGGAGGCGGTGAAATGTTTGCAACAGTTATTATGCATTAATGAGGTAAAATATCCCATTCAACTACTTCTACGAGTTCGCTGTGAAAATGGGAGTAAAAATATCCTATACCCCATATGACTTAAATGCACTTATTATCCATTTCTCAGATGGCAGCGCTGTCATGGAGGACAATCTAAGGAAGATCTTTTTATTTTACATAATTAATTCTCAGTTCTAGAAAATGCATAGTTTTATGCTATACAAACATTAAATCGAGTGGGGATGCCAGGTGTGAAGCATTTATGAGAAATGATTTTATTTGAATCTTGCAGGATTTGGGGCGGCTACAAGTTTGACTGGGAGTTTCAGACATTTCATTATAATTCATCTCCCATGCCTGCTGTCAGAGCCTAAACCTTTTTACCGTTTGTCATTTCCTACTGAAAATCGATGGTCATAAACATTTCAATCGTTGGCCAGTTCTCTAGACAAAGGGCAACCATGGATTCAAAAATTTAGGTTGCTCTCTTTCAAATTGGATACGCCTTCGGCGTAAATAAAAAATAATAAACATTTATCATTCATTACACATTGAATATGACACAAAATAAAATATTATTTATAACAACTTCAGAATACTTCTGCACATATAACAAAACTAATATTAAAAATTACATTCACTTTTGTCCAAACAAATGAACAAAATAGTCAAACTTGTACTTGTTACCTACTTAGTAAGTAGGCTAATCCCTTCAAGTTCTAGTGCACATCTTAACTAATATAGAAAACTCTATTTTCAATATCTACTGCTATCCCTCATTAAATCTGAACAAAAAATGTTGGTAGTGTAGACTTCTCCTATCAATCACTCGTACTATCTGTGAATACTTCTCAGCAATAAATGTTGAGCCTCTAGTACTTGCAAAAATTCAAATACCAGCTCTGAGACTCACCAATTCTAGCAATATCAACCACCTACTACGACAAAATTTAAAATTGCCTCTTTCAATCTCTGACATCTTATTTTATCCAATAAGAATGCAACATTTACAAGCCACAGATCAACCAAACCAATTTCAATTTCATATAAGCCACAAATCAACCAAATCAATTTCAATTTCATATAACATGCAATGCAATAAAATCATTTACTTTCTCTATATCAAACTACATACATTCTCTCTGCATACATTCTCATTCTCTCTGCATATTGTCAGAGCTGTCAAGAGATTACCAGACAACTCAACATATCAGATTGCAGATTCAGACTGTTCTGGTGTTTACTGTTCAGGTATGTTGTTTTTTCCTTCATCTATTTTAATTTATATTCATCTGAGAAGGAAATTTGTTTACATATGAAAAGTATAAATTACAAATCTATTTTAATTTATATTAGATATCCAGGTAGACTGTATGTGAAATCAAAGCTGTGCATGAACAATCGTATAAGCCAAGATCTTTAATATAAATTAAAATAGATTATTTATAAAAATTGACTTCAGAGCTATAAATAGATTACCAGACAACTCAAATTTTTGGGAAAGCAGAAGTAGCAAATGTTTTCATCAAACTTAGTCTCTTAATACTCCTGTCAATATTCCTTATAAAAAATCTTCTGATATTTTTTTTTAAAGTTGCAAACATAGACTGCATTATTGGAGATAGTTATTTTCATCTTTTCATCTATTATCTATTAAATAATTATGCATTATTGGAGATAGTTATTTGTGCATATTTTGGGCTCTTTCATATAGTCTGCATTATGGGAGACTATATGAAAGAGCCCAAAATATGTCAAAAACGTTTTGATTAAATGTCTCATTTTTCAAGAATCATATAAATTCTTCCTCCATTGAATCCTGAGCATTTCTTCTGTAACATCGAGTGTTTGCTCAAATTTAATGAATTTGTCTTCTCTGTTCGAAAGCGTCCACGGTTATGTAGTAAATGAGTAGAGGAAGGGGATACAATGCTTAATATATTGTACCCATTTGCAGAGTGAAGCTGTAAAAGATTTTTCAAGCTTAATGGAAGAAGTTCTGACCTCAATTTTTCCAAACTGAATTTATTTAGTTGAAGAAAAAAATCATTTAAAAGAATTAAAAATAGTAAAAAGACATTCGGTAATGATAAAAATAGTAATGAAATGATAGGGGAGAGGAATCAGTAGTATATTTTGGGCTCTTTCATATAGTCTCCCATCTCAAATAATTGTAGTCCTTATGGATATTCATGACTGTTCGAGAAACCAGTTGCCTCACATGTCCTATATTAATTCTTGTTGAAACAAGTCAATTAATGAAATTACTTTCTTTTGTAAACATATTGATACCTAGTACCCATAATATACTTATACACGTAATCTAGCAAAGAAAGATATTACTAAAAGATGGTTCAGCTAGTGAGCATTTAGGTACTATGCAGTGATGCCATAACATGAATAGAAACTAGAACAATGTTGCAGTTACTAGCAGCGGTGAAATAGAACAGAACACAAGAACAATCAAAGTATGCATTTGATATTGCTCTAATCATAGTTGTTTGACATTCAAGTAGCACATTCAATTGTAGTTATCCCTTAATAAAATAAATACACCTCATGGTTTGTTAAACATGTTTGATGTGAGAAAAAAATAGTTCTGTTCTTTGCTCCTAAATTATCAAAATTATAGTTTTGATAAAACATGTTTGAACAAATGCTTGGTTCATGTTTCTGGAATACTTTCATGTTGAAAGTGTCTAAACTTACATGAGTGGAAGTGACAGTTTGAACATATTTTCAGAAAACACTGTATTCCAACAAATAACATCGTAGTGCATGATTTAATTAGCATATGATTTTGAAAACCAATCTACTTATTGTTAAAAAAATTGTACCTTGCATTTTTCTATAGACTGTTGTATGATCAAGAACTAGTTTCTCATGCAAGGTAGATAAGAAGATCAATGGTCTATTTTAAGATAGATTTGAGATTCAGACACTGTCAATTATAGATTAAGAAAAGATGTTTTGAAAAATCTTATAAAAAATGCTAATGCCATTATGAGTTTAGTGTTTTTGTTTGGAATTTCAAATACACCTGCAACTTTCATGAAAGATGTGAACATTGTATTCATGGATCACTTGTAAAGGCTTGGTTATTTGATATTTTTTTCTCTAGGCATTATGGCTGCAGGAAAGAGAAAAAGCAAGAGAACAAACCGAATGTCAAGAACTCGTTTAGCACGGGGTGTGAAATTTCAAGTGGTTGACTTAGATGATGGTGAGACTTCAGCCAACCCACCTAGTGATAACAATGCGGAGACTATGGATGTTGATGTCCAAACTTCCCAACATTCTAGAAAAAAGACAAAGTGCAATAATAGTACATGGACAGAAGAAGATATGTCTCATGCCATGGAAGATGTTGAGGACTATGCGATTTCGATAAGAGCAGCATCTAAAAAGTGGGGAATTCCTGCTACTAGTTTAACATATTGGCTATCAGGACTAACAACAATAAAAAGAAAAGGACCACCAACAATCCTGTCTATGGAAGAAGAGAAAGAAGTAGCTGAGTGGTGCAAAGAATTAGCTCAAATTGGTCATGGATTGGTGGTTATTCAACTAAAATCATATGTGGCCCACATATGTCAAAATAGGCCAAATCCATTCAAGAATGGTTTACCAAGAAGATCATGGTGGATGGGTTTCCGCAAACATCATCTAGAATTGACACTACGAACAGCCGAGGGTCTAGATAGAGGCAGAGCACTAATGTTGCAACCAAGTATTGTGGCTGATTTCTATGACAACTTGGAAAAACTTCACAAAGGTAATCAATATGGGCCAACCAAGATATGGAATTGTGATGAAACAGGTGTGCAAGCAGGCAGAAATTGTGGAATGAAAGTGCTTGCAAAAGTGGGTAGCAAAAGTGTGCCATATATTTTATCTAAAAGTAGAGAATGGATTACAATACTGTCTTATATTAATGCAGCAGGTTACAGCATACCAGGTTTCTATATTTTCAAGGAAAAAAAAAAACTAAACAACTACATTGCTAATTGTGAAGCAGGAGCTTGCATGGCAGCACAGCCACATGCTGGGATGACTAAAGAATTATTCTTGAATTGGCTGCATCACTTTGCTAGATCAGTTCCAGGTGGGGCTTCACCCACAAAAAGACAATTGCTTATCTTTGATGGACATGGAAGCCATGTGGCTTTAACCACTATCCAAGAAGCCAAATCTCTAGGTATTGATCTTCTCACACTGCCTGCCCATACCAGCCACAAACTGCAGCCTTTGGATGTAAGTGTCTTTTCTCTGTTCAAGATACATTTTAAAATAGAGAGGTCAAAGTGGATGGCAAAACATCCACACATAGAAATAAGAAGAGCAGAAATGGCAGAAATTGCAAGCAAAGCTTTCAATCTTGCTCTTGTGCCTGAAAACATCAAAGCAGGTTTTCTTAAGACTGGAATTTGGCCATTGGATAGAGATGCACTTTGTAAGGACATGAAGCCAAGTGAAGCATTCAATATAGAAGAAGACAATGAGATTGAAGGCATTGCAAGCATCTTGAGGATGGCCGATTATGAAGAAACTCAAGTGGAAGAATGTTTGAAACATATGACAGCAGAAAAATCAACAGCAGCATCTAACCCAGATGAAGACAAAAGTTCACATACTCATGTCATCCAAACACAAAATGGCAATGACTTAATTCTACCAACTCAGTTTGACCCACCAAATTGGGTAAAAGAAAGAGCAAAAAACTTAGGAGTGCAAATTGATTTCCAAAATGAGGAAATATCTTTAAGCATGCCTTCTCCACCTCCAATACCAACCAATGAGGTGGTTCATTATTATGCAAATACAACAATATGGGGTTCTACAAATTCAGAATTGAATGAAGTTGAATTGAATGAAGCTGGATTGAATGAAGCTGAAGATAGCCAAGGTGCTTTGGAAACAACAAATGAAGAGGTGCTATGTAGTCAAGGCTCTTTAAGCAAATTTTTGAAGCTTCCCATTGAAAGGGTTAGAAAGAGGTCCATTCCATCTGACAATAATGCACTAAGATTGGGCAAAACATCTCAAATTCTAACGTCAAACGATTATATAGCTTTGCAAGAACAACAAGAAGCAAGGAAAATTGAACTTCAACAACTGAAAGAAAGGAAGAAAAAATAGATGGAAGCAAAAAAGCTTCGTCAAATTGAGCAAAAAAAAAGCAAGGAAGAGAAAAAAATTGAAAGACAAGTAATGAGACAGAGGAGGGAGGAGGAAAGGCTTCAAAAACAAAAGTAGAGAGAGTTGAGAAAGAAACAAAGGCAGGTCAAGAATGGTAATACAACACATGTTACAACTAGTGTTGGGCAAACGACTACTCCATCAACTCCCCTACCTAGTAATACAACACATGTTACAACTGGTTTTGGGCAAACAAGTACTCCAGCTCCCCTACTTGGTAATACAACACAAGTTACAACTAGTTTTGAGTAGATGAGTACTCCATCAACTCCCCTACCTGAACACCATAACATTTTAAGAGATATGTACAACATTTTAACCCCTACATATGCTGCTCTTACCAAGTTCCAAGTTGCTACTAGCCATAGCCCCCCTCACTCCCTTGTCAAACAGTTCCAATTTTTTGGGCTTTTAGATGAACATATGTTTGGTCATCTTACCCCTGTTACACCCCATGTTGATTCAGCTACTCCAACTAAAACTTCCACAGAGAGTCCTATGGAGGAGGAGCCAGAACCATTCCCTGGATTTATGGTAAACTAATCAATTCTACATACCTATTTAGCATTGCCTATTTGCGTAATATATGTTTGATTTAGCAGACCTTGTATATTCTGCAATGGTTACAATTTACAGTCCTTGAAACAATTGTGCATACCATTCCTATTTTGCAGTATCTATAGGATGGTAATTTTGTAATGTTTTGTAACTGGATATATCAATGCATGAGCATGTAACAATTGTGCATACCATGCCTATTTTGCAGCATGTACAGGCTGGTCATTTTGTTTTGTAACCATGCCTATTTATGCCTATTTTGCAGCATGTACTGGCTGGTCATTTTGTTTTGTAACTGAATATATCAATGCATGAGCATGTAACAATTGTGCAGACCATGCCTATTTTGCAGCATGTACAGGCTGGCCATTTTGTAATGTTTTGTAACTGGATATATCAATGCATGACCATGTAACAATTGTGCAGACCATGCCTATTTTGCAGCATGTACAAGCTGGTCATTTTGTAATGTTTTGTAAGTAAATATATATGTATGTTCAATGATCTATTTAAAAATATGTTTCTGTTTTGAATGTTCACATGCTATCTTCAATCTAGCATGTAATGTTTCTTCAAAAATATGTTTCTGTTTTGAATGTTCACACACTATCTTCAATCTAGCATGTAATGTTTTGTAACTAAATATATATGTATGTTCAATGATCTCTTCAAAAATATGTTTTTGTTTTGAATGTTCACATGCTATCTTCAATCTGCAATGTTTATATCACAATGTGTCGAAACAACTATTATGCGTACAATGTTCACATGCTATCTTCAATCTATAATTTTTATATAACAATTTGTTGAATTTGTTGATTCAACTTTTTTGATTGCATGTTGTCTTTAGTCTATAATGTTTATATAACAATAAGTTGAATCAACTTTTTTCATTGCATGCCATCTTCAGTCTATGCACATTGTTATATAAACATTGGAGATTGAAGATACCATGTCTTCAATCATGAAGATTGTTGTATAAACATTGGAGATTGAAGATACCATGTCTTCAATCATGAAGATTGCTATATAAACATTGGAGACTGAAGATAAAAATTATAGACTGAATCATATAGATAAAAATCAGATGGTTTTTCTGTACTTTCCTTCTGCAGAAATATTTCTATGGATAAACAACGTTCTATCAAGGATGATGATTTTACAATTTTGTACTGATGCTGAATGGCAAAGCTTTCAAGCAAACAGTTGCAGCCAATATAATGAAATTTCAACATGTATTGTAAAAGATTAACATGAAGAAGAACTACAATCAGAATTTGGAAGAGCGAGCAAGAAATCAACCAATTATCATTCTTCTTAGATCTGGTGTTTTATTTACATTGTGGGGTTGCATCTCAAGCTGTAGTTTCATTTGTGATTTGAATCAATTTCTTTTAAAAAAGTAGTTTATTGCTTTCAATTATTTGCTTGACAAAAAGAAATCAGAAAATTACAATAGAAAATTGATAAAATATCAGAGGGGGGGCATCTCAAGGAAGCAGACCCAGGACCAGTACACGGTCTAATTCGGTATGGGTACATTTCCATAAATGGGGCTAACTTGGTAGCATAGCAAATATTCTGCGAAGAGAATCTAAGAAGATATTGAAGACTTTGGCTTGTTGTATGTTCAATATAGTGTGTTTTTTTTAAAGGCACGAAGACTTGAAGTGTTTGAATTTCACTTCATTTTTGCTCTGTAACTTAACTTTTTGTTGATTATGCAATTAATTTTGTTATGTAACTGGTAGAATAATTTAAATTACCAATTCTAAGTTCTGTTCCTAATGAAAATTTTGTTAATGTTTAATCTACTCTCTGAATTGGATGAATGGTTAACCATTGGTTGAACCAACTACACCATTCATATTGTAAATTCAAAAGGTTCACTCCTATAACCAAATCTACAACTTCATTCCCCTTGCAACAAACTTTTGCAAACATAAATTGGCAAGTCGTGTGAAATGTGGAGCCAATTTTTTAACAAGATCCATGATGGCCACTCGCAAACAAACACAAAGAGAGTAGAAAATTTCATTAATTGACAACACTTAAATTCATTTGAGATCGAAATTCTCCTATATAGGAAATATGATGTCTTGGAAGCTTTGAATTAAATCATGATTGATAAAAATAAATGGGGTAAAAGGAAATATGACGTCTTGGAAGCTTTGAATTAAATTTGCAATCATTTACATGCTTTAGTTCAAACGTCTAAAACTGATTCATCTGATGGTGAGCTTGTTGAAATTCCTGCAGAGCATTAAGTCACCATCTTCAAATGGAAAGTGTTGCAAAGACATTTTTTCTCTACCAACTTGGATTGGATTGATTTA
This sequence comes from Sequoia sempervirens, assembly GCA_007258455.2. NCBI lineage: Eukaryota > Viridiplantae > Streptophyta > Pinopsida > Cupressales > Cupressaceae > Sequoia > Sequoia sempervirens. Next base: position 13,002 of record VDFB02099663.1, on the reverse strand, counting down.
TCTAAGCATTTGTTCAAAGTAGCCAAAAAAAATAAAAAAATGTTGTATTTGTTAGTGCAAGGAGCATATGGTTGACGCAGTAGTGAAAAAAATATGCTCAAGTGGGTATTTTTGTCATTCGTTATTTTAGTGGTTTACAAATTCTATAAAATACTTGATTTGCCCTAAGTGCTTCTTAGTTATGTAATTTTGAGTTATGCAAAGCTCACCAATGAACAAGTAAAAGTACTATGAACACCTAGAAAGATAGCAAGGATTCTGCTTATTTCAAATTGTAATCTTAATGTTACTGCATTTCAAACCTGTATTTTCTAACATCCATTTTGGTGTCCTTTTATTTCTATATTTGTTTTAGGTTATTTATGTAATATTTGAGAAGAATTAAATCTTTAAGGTTATGTTGTTAGCACTGCATATGAATGGCCATGTTGTTACCTAAATTACTGTTTTTGGTCTTAACACAATTTTTATTTCTCTAAAGACAGCAGAAGGTCGTGAGTAGTTGATTTTATAGACTATTTCTCCAGATGCTTTGTTGATTTTATTTTATAATCTAATAATGCACAATAAGAAATGAAAGCATGTAACCTAGAGACATTAGAAAACACTAGAAAAAGTTCAAACCCCACGAGACATGGTGAAATTTTGAGAATATTGTATCCTAAATGTTGGATGCAGTGTACCCCAATAGATGAGACAAAATGCAAATCTTGAGTGACTGACAAAAGAGACACCCCTTCATTAAAGTATCTCAGCCTGTGGTTACTACACCCAAAAGGGTAAATTTGCAAAAAAAATTTAAAAAATCATAATTTTTCTCACACTAATCTTAATGGGAAAATGTGAAGAGTCTGCACACATTCAAACACTAAGAAAATGCTAAGAAAAAGATGCAGTTGTAGAATAAAGGACAAAAATATGTTCCTCTCATATATCTTCCATATGTCTTAATGAACGCATTACTTTAGGTATTGTCAATAAACATTAGAAAACCATTACTTTTATCAGAAAACCTCAGAAAATGCATATGTATTAGAGCACCTAACTGTAACAACAAAACCAATACTTTTATCAAAAAACCTCAGATTTTTAACTTGGTTTTTTCAACCCAAAAGAAAAATATCAAAGAACTAGCATTTTGGCCTTTCAAAATGCCTTAAATTTCTCACAGTATCCAACTACATCAATAAACACAACAATGTGTCTAATAACAATAAATTTTGAGGTGGGTCTTCCCGAAAATGCTCAAAAAAATTTAGCGGTTTGACCCTAAAATGCTTTTAGCACCTTAGGGTGGCGTCCCATGGGGGGGGCTTCAGGATCTACTTTTAAGGAGCAGGAGGTCTCATGAAGTCAAAAAATAATTGCTACAGGATTAATTGGAATCTTGCCCTAAAGAATAGCAGCTCCTACCTTTTAGGACTGCAGATTTAAAAGGGTGAAAATGGGGTGAGGCTGGAGATTGCCCCTACAGTTTAGAAATTTTATCTGCCATTTGTCAATCAACACAAGTTTTAAATTCCCATCAAAATAAAATTGAAAAGAAAATGATGTCTATTTACTTGTTTTTATCTCTAATTTTTATCTTTGTTTGTATGATGTATATTTGGGCATAAATTTGAACATTCATGTTCTTCCTACCACAGACACATCTCTCTACGTCTGCACAAATCTATCTGCGCCCTGGAAATTGATGGTGCTCTTACCATACTCTGAACCAGTCAGGGCGGCCATGAAGAGCAGCAGAAAATTGGATACATCCAGGGAAGAGGTAAAACACCATGGTTTTGTCAGCAGCAATGACACCTTTCCCGCATAATATAATAATATATATTATGCACAGTCCCGCCACTTTGTTCATTTCTGGAACCGGAAGTTCTATGCTCATACACAGACCCAAAAAATAATAATGGTCATATATTGGCCTATTTGTCTGTGCGCACAAAGCTGGTGGATCTGCTCTGTTTTTTCTATATAAATTGAATATCTAAAGCTTAATATTTTAAGTTGAGTTGTGCTATGAAGTTCATGAGACCACCATTTTTAAAATATTCCTAAAAAATCTCAGCAGCACCCGTTGAAATTTTTCAGGAAGCCCCCTTCCATGGGATCCCACCCTTACTGAGCCCAATTTCCCAGTTGGGTATTCCCAAAAAAATAAATCTTCTAATAGAACAACGAGAAAAAGAAGGTGGCCTTAAATTTATTAGACCACCAAATTTTATTGTGGGTTTTTGAAAAACAAAGAACATCAATCTGACATTTCAAATTCACTGTATTCTTATTATATCAACTTACTGTATCCATAAACCCTAACCTTAAAGTTTTAGAAATAAACTGCAATGCAAAAATTAATACCACCGAAAATGGGTCATAACCCCAGTAAGGTCAGAAAAGACCTTACCGCTCAAAGAGTTCCAAACCCTTGTAAAATGGTTGTGTCCATAGACACAGTTGCATGGTCGACAGCAGGTGACGGCTACAGGATTGGCGGGGAAGTGAACAGTACCCGACGATGGGGATGAATGCAAACCCATCAGACAGGGATAATCATTCCGGTCCCGGGGATACTCATTGGGAATGGACTAAGTTGTAGACGACATTCTCGTCACAGGAGGTGAAGCGCACCTTACTCAAAAACACTGCTACTAAGCCGACAACGAATCAGGAAGTTAGTTCGCCCAGGGCCTCATGAATATGGGAAGAGGAGGCGACCTACAAATCAACAAACTTGTTAAAACACTGAACAAAAATCAAGATAGCGAACAAAAATATATGCAACCTTACCTGCTTGGTCAGCATCTTCCGTTGCATGGTTGCAGATCTCGCGGATGGACACGTTCGTTGTAGAGCTTCAGCAATGGGCACGTTGGTTGCAGACCTTAGCAATGGACACGGCGGCTACAGGATCGACGAAATGAGGAGGTAACAAAGTATATTACAAATTAGGATTAGGTTATATGAACTTCAATACATCGATAGGTCATAAGGAATAGTAGTTTATTACAAGTTTATAGATAATTTATTCACAATTATATGTAATTTAATAATAATTTATAGGTAAAAATTATTCATGTAGTAAAAAAAATATGTGCCATTTAAAGATTATTAGTAATTATAAGTAATTTATATTTAATTAATTATTAGTAACAAGTTGTTTAATTTGTCAACAATGTACAATCATATTTAAAATAGAAAGTGATTTTTTTTATGATAAAGTGTTCAATTATTGGTGTAAAGTGTTCAAGAATCGGGGGTGGTAATTCACTACGGTTGGTAGGGGGTTAGAAAATAGGGATTTTTTACACTTTTTACGGTAACGTATAATTAAGGTATCAAAATTAATGATGACAACTTGAAACGAAAGTTATAAGCAGGGGACTTATCAAGCAAGCCACTGTAAAAAATTGGGAGTGATTTAAAATTTTCATGTAGAAGAATTAAGAACGCAAAGTTAGGGTGCACAACTACTGGGTCCTCTCCCCTAATGGACCAGGGGTTTAGCATGTTTGATACTTGTGATAGTCGATTATTTATTTGGTTGGATAGGGGAGAGGACCAATAGGTGAGCATGTTCAGGTGGGCTTCACCAGGACGTTCTAAGTTGCTTTGACCGTTTAGGTGGCAGATGTGGTTCCGTTCCTGTTGCCAGCGTCCATTCCCGTTCAAACAGTAATCGCATATGTGGGTTCGTTCCTGTCGCCAGCGTCCATTCCCGTTCAAACAGTAATCGCATAAAACATTGTTGCTTCACATTCTGACCCTGTAATTATTTTAAGGAAATAGTTGCTGCAGCGGCGACAATGGAAGCTTCGAAACAGGGTATGGGTATCCATTAAATCATAATAGAAAGAGGATTATTGTCAGATATTACAGTTGAAAATGCTCGGGTAGACATTTATGCCAAGGCACATGAAATCTTTAACCGGATGCCTCAAAGAAATATGGTCTCATGCAATGCTTTGATTGCAGGATATGCGTTTGTCAAAAGATTTAGAAACTTTCAACCAAATGCGATTGGCAGGTGTAAAGCCAGACTCCACAACCTTTGTGAGCATCCTCCCAGCCTGTGCGAAAATGGGAGCTTTGGAACAGGGCATGGACATCCATCACAGGATAACGATAGAGGAATTTTGTCAGATGTTGTAGCTGCAACTGGTCTGCTAGACGTGTATGCAGAAAGTGTAAGCATAGACAAGGCACGCGAACTGTTTGACAGAATGCCTCCAACAATTGTTTGACAGAACGCCATGATTACAGGACATGCAAAATGTGGAATCATAGACAAGGCACGTAAACTATTTGACAGATGCCTCAAAGAACATGCTCTCATGGAACACCCTGATTGCAGGACATTAACAAAATGGATTCGTTGAAAAGGCTTTAGAGACTTTGCAACCAAATGCAATTGGCAGGTGTGAAGCTAGACTCTCCAGCCTTTCCCAGCATCCTTCCAGCCTGTGCCATATGGGAGCTTTGGAACAGGGTATGGACATCCATCAAAGCATAAAGGACAGAGCGATTTTCTTAGAGATAGTTGCAATTTAGTGAAATAATTAGTTTGTAGATGAGTATTATGTGTGTTATTTGTAATGTTATTAAATTGTGATAATCTATGTTCAAGTTAGAGTTCTAGTTTAAAGTTGGACGGTGTTTACTCATACCCATATAAGTACTACCACTATTCCTCCTTATCATCTTATGACAACTCTACATTTATAGTGATTTTTCCTTCCACTACCATGTCATTCCCTCTTATCTCTCATTCTCTTTAGACATCCTTCATTCTACCCACGCTTCTCTTACCACTACTACCCACACTTCTAAACCTTCAATACGCTAGTGAAGTAGTTTGATCAACTTAAGAAGAAAATTGTAGCTCTAACTCTATTACGTATAATCCTCTACATTCCACACCTTTTACATTTGAGGTTGTTACACACCCATTGCCCATTGGCTTTATTGTAGTGATATTTGGGTTATATTATGGAAATGGCATGGTTACAATGTTCACCTACGAGCTTTCAATGATTCATGTCTAGATATTCATATGAAGATAAAGTCTTACCTAAATTATTTCCATGAACCCTAAGGACTATGCCCTTGAATACTTCTAATCCTTACCTCCTATTTCTATCCATTATTTTGACGAGCTAGCCACCACTTTCTTGCGAAACTTATGTGTCAATACAAGCTTAGAAACAACTAAGTAATCTAACTAAATGTTCTTAGAGACATAATGAGTCTACTAATGATTATGGAATTAGCTTTCAATATTTATGTGGTAGAATTTGTGTGTGCATGTAAAAAATCTTAAACTTCAACTATTTGAATCTAATGGTTGGAATTATGGGGCCTCCCCCACTTCCTCCAACTCTTCAAGATGTCAAAAGAACAATACATTTCAAAAATAAAATGAAAAGAAAGTATCTAAATCTAGTTCCAGTCAAATGACTACCACATCTAATTTTGTACCATTCGAACATTAAGGGCCTAGGAAATTGACAAAGCTTAGCAAACCATTAGATAATGTTCTTCAAACCTTCATAATAATTTGGTCAACATTAATTCCTTCAATCTATTGGATTCCTCTAGAGGATTATCTAAGAGTTACAATGAATAATCCTTCTACAATTTCCATAGAATTAATGGATGCTATACATATACTTGTATGGCATTCGAGCATAAAATCATAGATCTCATTGATAGTAGTGTGATTCATGTTGATGGTGTGATTGATGGGGGGATAGTGTTTGATTGCTCCACTAAAACAAAATTTGTAAATTTATGCTAATATTTTTGCATTGCATACACAATCTAACAATATTGAGCACTAATAGGTATTCAAACATCCTACTAATTCTATGATGTAATAAAGACCCTATGGATACAAAGCATGATTGTTCCTCTTCCCACACTTCTACAAAAACATTTATAGCTATTACTCATAAAATTTCATCTCCTTATGTACCTTCAATTATTTCATTTTATGAGGAGATCCTAAACCACAATTATTGTGGTCCACTTTATGGCCATGGTTTTCGTCATGGTCAACAATGTGAAGGTGTTCACATTGATCTAGGCAATTAGTATAACATATGCATAAAATAATTTGATATAATTAAAAATTTAGCATCAAATTATTATACACATTTAAGTATTACCCTAAACATAACCAATGACATTCTTGTGGACCCTTTGGGGAGTATTGTCTTTTCTTTTGACATGGAGCTTAAGGAAGTGGATGAATTTTTCCATATCAATCCTTGATTGGCTAGATTTTGTACTTTACTTGGGAGACCTTAGTTGCAATAATTAAATGAGAAAACCTCTATGATATATCAATGTCTAAAATATGTCTTTCAACATAAATTTTTGAAAGTGACAAGAGATACAAGTGTACCTATTTTCAAATCAACTAATTCAAACTTGAAAATTATGTTGTCACTCTGAAGGACATTTGTTATGGCAACAAAGGTAAGGAACATCAAATAGAAGCTCCTTATGAAACCAAAGATAGAATTCAATAATTACAATGTAAATGCATGTGCAACAAAAAGAATCAAGGAAAAGTTAACAAGGAAAATAAGCAGAAAATGAAGCCTTCTTTATTGCTTCGCAATTTTCCTCTTGTGCAAAAATAAACTTATAACTCATGTCCTCCACCTAAAAAGAATGAATAATATTTTTTCATTCCTTCAGATGTACCAAAGAAAGGATGATTTCCTCATGCTCTAATGAAGAATAAGAAAGTAACTTTCAACAATCCCATTGGCACCTCTTTTAAAGGTGTTACTTCCATGGATGGGTTCCAAAGAAAAACTAAAATATTAAAAAAGAACAAGCGAATCTAACTCCACGAGTACAATACCAATATTACAAAGGGTCTTTCTCTTATTCTACATATATTAAGCACATTCAATGACATCATATCATGCTTAATTCAAAAAATAAAAGGTGGTTGCAAACCACATAAATAAGATGAGAACAATCTATTAGATGATAATCCATATAATATTATTGGTTGAGATTTGGAGCTTTTGTACTCTACACGTTTAATTGTACTTTACAATATTTTGATGGTGTCCCCCAGTTGGGAGGTATATCTTTTGACATTTTCTACTTCCCTACTATTTTGATTAAAAACTTCAATACTTTTCTATATGGCTGCAATTATCATGATTTAATCTTAACTTTTTTTATCACATGTAACTAAAATAATCATTCTCGAGATGATTGCAATATTTCTACGATATTCCACATGATTCAAATTATTATGATTACATTTTACAGTCAAGTCACTTCACACTTGAAAATTATGTTGGACACTCTCAAGGACATCTATTATGATTGTAAGAGTAAAGAACATTAAATACTTATTTATTATGAACACAAAGATAGAATTTATTAATTATATATACCAAATGATTCTATGACAAAGAACAATTAAAAAGTTAATAAAAAGGAAAAAAAGAAGAAGCAAATGAAGCCCTCTGCATTGCCTCCCAATGATCCTAAGCACAAAAACCAACTTATAACCCTTGTTATCTACCAATAAAGAAAGAGAAAAATAATTTCATTCCTCAATATATATGAAAACAAGGAAGATTTCATCTTAATGCTTCAAAGGAGAATAAGTAAGCAAATTTCAACAATCCCAATGTCACCTTATTTAAAGGCACTACTTCCACATGGGTTCCAAAGAAAAATCAAAATAATCCAAAATAATAAGTGGATCCCACTCCACAAGTAAAATACCAAGATTACAAAAGGTTTATTTACTATTCTACATACATCAAGCACATTCAATGACATTATATCACGATGAAATTGAAAATATATGTGGTTGCAAACCATTGACATGAGAACAATCTATTAGATGATGACCCATCTAACATTATTAATAGTTGAAATTTGGATATTTAATACTCTCTCTTTTTTTTAATAATTCAAGTCAGGGATAAGGGCCCTCTCTCATTCTACTAATAGTATGATAAAATTTAACAAAAATCTTGCATAAAACATAACCAAAATGGATATGGGACAACATAGTGAGAGAACCCGAGACAAAAGAAAGCAAAGATAAAATGATTGAGAAAGGAAGCTACACAAGTAGACTTGAATCATTAGAAAACAAAAATAGTAAAATTGTGGTTGAGAGAGATACAAAAAGTAGTTTATATGTTCCACAAGGGATTATCTATATACAAAATTTTATTTGATATTATTAGAATTGATAAACATAGAACTATAGGTTTCATCCTCCTATTTCACTTGATCTAATCATCATTCATAAAATTAATGTCCTAAACCATCTTTTCCATGTCAAAGAATTCTTCGATTGAGCATCTCTTTTTTGAGGTTCATGAAGTGTCAAAACATCCAATGATTGGTTGTAAAAACTCACCAAACCTTGAGAACCTTAAATATTTACAATATCTTTATCCAACACCACAGATATAGTCTCAAATATACGAAAAATACCAATCTAAGCAAACTCATGACATTTAATTCCTTTGAGAGGAAGAGTACTCACATACAAAAGTAATGTTGTCAACAATTGCTTTCATGCCTATCATGCTCTTATTCCAAATGTAATATTGTCCCATGGCCTCGATAAGCTCCTTGTCACTAATGACAGTATAGATATTACACACAAACATGGAATATTTCAATGTTGACATTAAGTCAAATTAATCCTTTGATGAGATCCATACCAAGCACTTCTAAAACGGCAACTAGGATATCACCACCTTGGAATAAGATTTTTTTTCTCAATCTAGCGTTGTTGATCTCCACAAGGATGATCATATACTATAATTCATCACTAAAGTGAATGATAAACTCCATTGTGATATTTTTAGTAGGTCATAAAAAACCTACGGGAGAGAGAGTGTGAAATAAATGATTATCATAAAGCTAAAGAGTGAGAAGCAATTGGAAAAAAAATAATGAGTGGCCAAAAATATCTTGAACTAAACCAAATGTGTGGTAAATATCACTCCAACATAGGAATTTATTGGTACATGAGGTCGAGGAATGCTCATAAAAGACATCAATATTAAATGTGTTATTGGTTCTATATCTTGCAAAGGCTATATCTTACTATTGATAATTTTGTTAACAATAAGAAAACCAAGATTGGAAATGATATATCTTAATGACAATAATTTGAGTAAAGTGGATGAAGGTTTGTAGTGAGGCTAGAAACAAAATTATTAGATGCACTTTGGATGATGTTCTAGATTACTTAGTTTGTGAGCAATTAGTGACAATAATTTGACTAATTATGATTAGAGTTTCCTCACATGTGTAAACCCTAGCAAAAATTTTGGCAAATAAATTTAAATAGATTTGTGAATTTTAAATAAAATATTACAGTCCTAGATTATCCATTGTTTTTACATTAACAATGATAACTTGGAGTAGCAAAGAAAGCCAATAAATGAAAGATAAACTCTATAAATTTTTATCTTATTTTCAATGGGTTTGGAATACATCAAAATATGTACATAATCAACATCAACAACTATAGCAACAATAAACTAAAATTGTTATGTTGAAACCCACAACAAACAACTATAGAAAACACAAATTTGAATAGTTGGAATCTTGTAACTTTGAAAGCTCAATCACAACCTTTGAGTGAGATTGTCCTATAGGGCCAATGGATTATGATCAACTCTTATATTAATTGTATCACCTTTTATAACAACATATTATAGAATAATTAGTTCAAATTAGGCATTATTTTGATTCTAAAATTACTTAGTATAAATTTTAATGATTATTTTTAAACTAACTCATATGCAAGATAAGACACACTCATGATGATGGTACTAAAAACATGATTAGAAAGAACCACAATTTAATTTAAGAGCTTAAACCAATAAATTTATATTAAATTTTAAGTTAATGTTTATATTATCTATAAATTATAGGCTTATTCATTAATACAGGTACAATTATGATATTCAACAATGATTTTTTAGTAGAAGTAGCTATTGGCAAGGACCCTTAATCAACCAAGCAAAAGGGGGAGTGTATAATTTCATAAAAAAAAATATTAGTGACTGGTAATAGTGCATGGGTGGCTAAATAAAGGATAGGATAAGAAAGTAGTTGTTGATAAGGAGGACATGTCATGAGTTAGGGATAACATGAGAAACCCAACTACAATATTTAAACAATAAAATAGAGTTTGAAAAAGTGCACGCAAAGTAAATATGACTAGATGTAAGAGAATTCTAGAGAATATGGAATAGAGATCCAATTTATTTACTCAATTATGTGATTTCAACAAATAAAAAAATTGGATACAAAAAATGTATGGGTAGAAACCTTGGGAGAATTAAATAATTTAAGATCATGAAGAGATCTTAGATGAAATTCAAATAACTTGATGGACCACCAAACTTAACAAATAAAATATAAGGAATAGAGGATCGAGCAACTATATAAGTATTAATATACGTTGGTCACCAAAGGCTACTAATTTAATGATATTTGTGGAAGAAGGGTGTTAATCACTCAGAAGAGTTAAGTATGAAAGAAAGAGAATGAAGGACCTAGTCTAGTTAATTCAATATATAAGGTCACATTAGAAGGAATTTGACTAGTTCAACTCTAGTGGATCCTCTGTGTGATAGCCAACTCTCCATAATGTATGAAATGGATAAGGTAAAGAACTAATTTATTATTTGATTAGAATTTGATCTATAGAAGACTAGATGGCCAAATCTATAAACCTTGTCATCACCCCAAGAAACGATATGCTTTGTTGTGAGGGTGTCCAAGTGGAATAATAGACTATATGATTGGACTATCCCTAGAATTTTAGTAACCTTGATCTTATGGTGGCCAAAATTAAGTGAAACCTAATCCCTTACATAAATGGTTGAATTAAAGGTCAATTATAACTTATTCACTATATGCATTATTCATAGTAAACTCCTAGATTAACCCTATTCAATTTCCATAGGTGCATATGACACTAAGCATTGAAACTAATACTAATAGGTCCTAGAGATTATCATTACATGGTCATTTGATGGAGAATTGAAAAATGGATGATCTTTATATTCTTGTATAAAATTTGATAGTATTGGCTTGCAAGTTAACAATATTAAGTTTAGTAGTTAGATAATATGGACCTTAAGTTGAGTTTGGATCCTTAGTGTTTACATGTAATTAAGTTGTATTTTACCTTTAAAGGAATTTCAAGTATTTTAACATTGATTCATGAATGGATAATGTAAGCATCCCACTCCATATATGATACTTGAAATTTTATTAGAATTGTGTCATCCCTTAAAGGGATTAAAAACCTTTTAAAAATTATTTTATTAATATTTTATAATGCTAGTTGCATATTGAATGGAAGTCTTATTATTAGCGTCCTAAGATTCCAATGTAATGCCATTATGTTCATGTGTAACATCACATGGTCGAAGAATTGACTTAGATCGTTCATATTGTTTCCTAATTTAGGACTACGATCCAAGATATCAATCATTAATGTGAATTTAAATTTTAGGGAACCCATGAAATCCTCATTGCTAAGGGACAAATCCTAAGTCATGTTTAGGTTTGAAGATCTTCTTCATAAGCTTATTTCTTGAGATTTTTTATTCTAGGTTATTAGTTCCTTCCTCATCTAGTCACAATAATTTATCTATTTTTTGTTCTCTCCTTTCTCAACACTCTTCCTGTAACAAAATGCACACCACACCTTCTACAAAATGACCAACACATTGGAGGAAATTCATGCATTACCTTCTACCCATCCTCAAATTTCATGGAGGATATAAATCTCTTAGTTGCAAAATTTAATCAATGCCATGCGACACTTTCACCTCTCCACAAACCAAAACTTAGACTATGAGAGCCAATCTGATACAATTGTAATGTGAGGTCCCAAGTGATGCTATGGAAAGTCACAAGATAAAGAGAGTCACAATGGAGAACACAATTGCAACAAGGAAGAAGGTAGACATATACTAAAATAATACATCAATCTACACTTATATACTCTAAACATGACAAAATAAGAATACAAATGAAAACAAGAAGATAATATAGATTGACATCTGCAAAAATAATGTTGAATGAACTTAACAACTTTATATTGTAAAGGTTAACAATATCCCTATTTTGACACCAAAAAAATAGTATTATATATATTAAAATATCTTTATCTGAATAACGAGTACAATATTGATCTAAATTAAGTTTTTTTCAATCTAATTTTTTGGTTCTACTTCTTTGCATACTTCATTTATCATGTGATGGATGTTTATAACCAGTTCTAAAGCTCCCATTTTTGCACAGGTTGAGAGGATGTTGGCAAAGGTTGCAGAGTCTGTCTTTACACCTGCCAATCACATTTGGTTGGAAGTTTCTAAATACTTTTTAACAAAAACATTTTGTGCATATCCTGCAATCATAGCATTCCATGAGAACAAATTTCTTTGAGGCTTCCTTGTCTTTGCTTCCACATTTTGCATAATTTCTACCTAATCATTTCCAACTGTAATATTTGACAATAATCCCCCTTCTATTATGATTTGATGGATCTCCATACCCTATTTTGAAGTTCCCATTGTTGCCACTACAATAACCATTTACATAAAATAATTATAGGTTCAAAATGTGAAGCAAAATGTTTTATTCGATAAATTCATCCCTTGGACTTCCACACGGGAATCATTTGAATACATAGATAATGGAGACTACCGTTTGAATGAGAACAAATGCTAGCGATAGGAATAAATATCGATGATAGGAACAAGCCCACATCTACCACCTAAGTTGTCACAGTATATTAGAGTGTGTTGGTTAAGCATAGCCAGCATGTGAACCAATAGTTGTGATAGTTGAGCCTCATATATTTATTTGGTTGGAGTAGGGGAGAGGACCAACAGTCGAGCATGTTCCAAAAATTGAGATAGTTGAGTCTTGACTATCGATTATTTATTTGGTTGGAGTAGGGGAAAGGACCAA
>VDFB02099662.1:0-24305 GCA_007258455.2 Sequoia sempervirens | reverse complement strand
ATACTTTGAATGGAGCAGCACAATATATGCACCAAGAACTAGTTTCAGTCACAACTTAACAGAAATAAATACTTGGAAATAATTCTATCTACGCTACAAGAAGGTAATGTAAAGTTCTCTTAACTCAACCATGATTTAATCAAAGCAGAAATCATAACAGCTATCACTGAGAAACAAACTATGAACTGGCCTTATGCTGCAGGAATAGGCACATGGATGGATTATCGATGCTGCATGAACAATATAGACCAGTCGGTAAAACTTCAAAGATGAAATCTAACTGATGATCAACAGAAAAGGAACAGCTAACTAACTAACTATAGATACTTACTAAGTGGGCCCCCTTAGCAAGCATCAACTAATTATGCAAGTGCTGAACTCAGAACTTCATCAATCTTTATTCATAAACTCAGAATGGTATACATTGTTCCATTCATATGAGAACTAACAATAAACTATGTCTCTTGTCATACAACTTTTGCTTTCTATTATCATACTAACTCTTACATGATATATTTCTATCTCCCTATCACTATGCTTCCATCTTACTTCTATGCTTGCTCACTCGCGCAGGAGGAGCACTTATTTAAAATCAGGAAAACAACTAACTAACTAACCCTAACAGAGAAAGACGTGGATATGAAATGTATCCTAAAATCAAGGAACAGACTTCGTAAATGAGTTTATTCATTCAACACTATCTAGAGAGAATCTAGCGCTCCACTCTTTCTAGATTGACTAACATTTAAAATCCTTCCCAACGGTTTCGGTCAAAGAGTCTTCGCTAGAGCTTCCTCGAAGTCGTGCAGGAAATAGATTTTACTGCAAGGTCGAGATCGGCTTCCCTTGACCCGATCATACTTTCTTCAACAACCTACAAAACACAAGGTAACAAATGCGAAAGAAAAGGCACATGGCACATACACAATATCCATTCATTAATCACATATTTAAATCTATTTCATCATTCAAAAACTATATGCATTATACCAGTCATTTAGGGAATCAAACGGGGTAATAAATATAGATAAGTCAACATGATAGGCTGCAGGAATCATGAAAGTGTATTGCTACAGGATATCCCAATAAAAGGTTTCTTAAAGAGTTTAAACAACCATGAACAATAAAAGTGAGAGTAGTAAAAGTTCACCAAGATATCCAAATCATGAGCATATTTTGGGCTCATCAATTGGGCTTGGTACTTTATTCACCTCCTTTTCTATTGGTGGCATAGTATGAAGCAGTGAACAAGGTTGGATGATGGGCAACGAAGAATTCCTCTCTTGGGGGAATAATTGTCATGGTTGCAGATGTGGTAGGGCTTGTTGCACATATTCCCTTGTGAGCCTTTGTTTATACCTCATGTTGTAATCAGATTGCATCGATAGAATTCCAATCATCTGACCTTCATTCCCATTTATTGCATCCTCTCCCTCCAACCATGAGAATAATGCTTGATCAGGTGCTACATCAAATTGTTGTTTCGAGGGAATCCCTTGCAATTGCACTTGGAAACGAGCATTCTCCATTTCATATGACTTGCACTTGTTCGTATTTGGGGGTGGGAATTTTCTTCTTTGTTCTGCCATCCACTTTCATATATTTTCCTTAAGGAAATTTTATGGGAAATGATCATCACTACAGGTGAGGCACCATGCGTCATCCTCTTCCACCAAAATATTCTAGCCTAGGATCAATTCTTTTCTTTAACTTCCTTTTACCATTTGAAGTGGCATAGTGACTGGAACTATCTAGTTTGTAGATGTCATCTATTGGATTCCTCCCCAAGAGAAACCTTGGTATGAATTTTTTTGATAAGGGAGATTGCTTCTACCATAATTTTTAGCATTCACCTTCATTAGCATTGCTTGTTGCCATTTGAAAATGACCAATTCATTAACATGAGTTTGCATGATATTTTTCATGTCATTAATGTTGGTTGTAACTAAACTTCAGCCTGACACATTGCTTCATGTGGAAGGATATACATACATAGACTGGGGTGTATCCAAATTGCTGCTTTGTGTAGCAGGCGCATTTGAACAGGCTCCTTCTTACATCATTCCAGAGGGTTATGTGAAGATAGGCATAGAACATCAGGGTAGGAGCTTCCTAGCATTGATTAGACTATTTTCTGCTTGCATTTCCAACTCATCTTGCATCAGGAAAGATATCCCCCCCCATGGAAGTTATCATAACTACGATGTCTAGATTTATATCCTTTAGATAGAAAATGAATGCCACGATAGGTAGGGGGCAAGCAGTCAAAGGAATCCTTCACTAATTTTTATCAAACCTGGTGTTGAAGTCACTCATGGCTTCTCTTGGGGCCCTTTTTATGGTAATTAGTTGATGCAATAGTGAGGTATAGTCTCCCTTTTTTGAAAAATGTTTGAAGAAGAGTCCACCAAGCTGGTCCCATGAGATGATAGAACTTGAGACCAAAGATCGATACCAATCTTGGGCCTTCCCTTTGAAAGATGCAGCTAACAATCTCAGAGAAACATTTTCCTCTGCTATATTATGCACTCTGCATACCTCCACTATATCTTGAAGGTGTTCAAAAGGGGTCTTAAATTCTTCTCTGAAAAACTTCATAATAGCCTTGAGGGCATTGGCAGGTATGGAAGGCCATACATCTAGGGGTGTGGATGGTTGAAGTGGACTACCACTGTCCCATGTTACAAAATTTAATGGAGCAAGAGGAGTTACTTGAGCCATGAAGAAAAGGTTCCTATGAATCGGATATATAGACAATCTTATCTATAAATTAAGGCCTCCAATTGGAGTAGATAAGGTTCTAGATAATGGGATCTGACTTCTTGCTCTATTACTCCTTACAAGTGATATAGAACCTATAGTTTTCTCCTTCTAGGATTTGAGGTGGGTAATTGAGAGTACTGGAAATGACCTCTCAAGGATGCTCTTGTTTGGACTCTAGGCATGAAATTTCAAGTTTCCTTCCTTAGAATGATTTAAGAAATATTTCTGACTTCTAATTAGGCATTTGGAAAAGCTTTGGTCCCACTGGGTCTACCAGAAAAAGAATTGTTGATCATCAAAGCTTGCACCTCTCTAAAAGTCTAATGGTAAATTTAGTGAGTGGGGGACAAATTGTGTCCCACTGAATACCTCCGTGTTTTTTTATAGAAATTCAGCTCTTCTTTTGGGTTTTTGAGATAAGGAAGAAAGAGAAAATGTAAATATAAAACATAAAAGGAAATATGCTAAAGCTTTAAAAAAAATTCAAATTCAAATTATTCCTATGATTGATATAAAGGACACAAAATGCCACAACCCCTCATTGTTGGAAAGAGAATGAACAACAAAGGCTAACTTCAAGCATAGTGCAGACTTTCAAATCTTTCCATAGGTAGTGTTCATTGAGGTCTCATCAAACATTAAGATTTATTAAAGTAAAAGAATAATATCTTAAAAATTATACGAATGAGCTATCTCCCAATACAACATAGCATAGAAAAATAGCAACTTCAAAGATAACAAAAAATTCCAATGAAATAGTCTGATTTCTCCCAAAATTGCTATTTCACAATACAAGCATAAAGAATAGAATTTTTTTATTTAAACTACCTGAATATGGCTTGCAATACACATTGTTTCATTCAAAATGATGGTATAAAGAAAGAAATATTGAAAAAGGCTATACATGCACAGTATCAATAAATTCCCCTTAATAGTTCATGCTTTAATTAAAACTAAACTTTGAAACAAAGGTTGGATGCCAATCTGACAATACTTTGAACCTTAATAGATATAATTTTCTAGAATAAAGTAGTTCTATAACTTGCATCCAAAATATAGTTCTTGAAAATTTAAAAAACTAAAAAGGAAACACTTTCTTCTACAAAGAAAACATTTATTCCTTGAAAAATCCTTTTTTTCTAAAAAATGCTCCTTTTCTGGTGTCATCGCCTTCCTTATATAGTTGTTAGAGAAAGAATCACCACCTCAGCCCAAAAGTAAAAGCTACTAGATGTTGATACCTGATATCTCACAATCTAATTTGTAAGCCCTTGGTTAGGCCACAAAATATCTTTGCATTAACTTTTAAGCTATTGCATTAATGTCTTTTAGATATTTTTTACAAGTAGAGAGCAATACTTGATCAAATCTTACAAATGATATTTTATCAATAACTTCTTACTGACTTAGCACACCATCTTGAAGCACTGACTAGAAGCTTCCATCTCAAGAAACAAGAAAAGAGAATTCAACAAGTTTCATCGATCTTTAAAGATATTTCTTTAAAATATATAGTCCTCCTCCTATAGAGATGACACATCACTTGGTTGGAAACTTATGCTTTCTGAAGAAAATTTTTGTAGCAAACCTCCACCATCCCGACACATGTCTTGGGTGCTCCTTTGAAAAGAAAAGTGATAAAGGAAAAATGTGCAACCACCCCATGGTGCATTTCCCATCTTCCTTACCAGCCTTATGTTATACCGAACGCTTTCACAAAATATAAAAGTGAAGCCAAAAACTAGAAGACTAGGAAAATGTGAAAGAACCACTTCACACTATCAAGAGATGAACCCATGCATTGTTGACTCTACTTTAGCATGTTCATATTGAACCAATAATTGTATCTAATCCTCATTTTTCTCATCATGTCTCTGTTCCTCAAGTCTCTCATGCACAATTCCTATAGGTGGCTCCCTTGCATTGTGTTCTTTTCTTCTAATCTGGTGAGCCTTCATCATTGTGACATTGCATGGTTGGCTAGACTCCAAAGGTTGTCCCTGTGACAACATGACAATTTGGTGTTAATGACATGTTCTATTGACATGAGTTTACACTATCAGTGGGACTATGAGTCATGTTCCTTCATCGATGGGACTGGAGGTCTACACCAGGATGTTCAACTTGGTCTCCTTGATGGAACAATGTCTGTGGTTGAACCTAAGCTGATAGGTGGAAAGTGATAGTTGGAGCTAGCTTGGTTGTGGTATCTCATCGACTAGCTGGTACTTCATTGTTGTGACTGTGCTTTACTTGAAACGTAGTCCCCCCAATGCATCGATGGTAAGGCTTTGTGTTCAAATAAGGGACAAGGTTTTGAGGAGTGCATGATAGATATATGTTGGTAGGGATGGAGTGCATCAACGTAAGGTTCTTTCATTGGTGGAATGAGGTCATATGTCCTACCAATGGCTGGACAACTAGTGAGTTTGGCAGTTACATTCGATGGGAGTATGCTTCATCGATGGGACTTTGTCTTGAGTCTCCTAGATGGTCCAATGTGTCCTTTAGTGTGCAGAGTGTTTTTTAGTGGGAATTGTTTGGTTTAGTGGGAGTTGATTTTGGGTTTCATTGATGGGGCGATGGTGGACTTAGTGGCATATGCAATATGATGAAAGTAGTGCCTGCCAATAGACCAATGTATTATGTATTGTTTGAATAGTAATGTGATCATCGATAGGATAGTTTCATTTTGATGGGATGTTTGAAGTTGTTCCAATGACAACTTGATAAGAAAACTATTGATTGATATACTGTCTACTAGAAGAAAAGGCGTTGCTAGTGGACCAAATGGAAGAACAATGTTTTCTTGAAGTCTGATTTTGCTGACAATATGGATTTTTAGAGCTATTATTTTTGGATCTTCAAGTCCATTTTGTTGATAATATGGGGTTTACTAGTTAATATTCTAGGAGAAACATTTTGTAATATGTTGGTTTTTTTTGGGTTAATGGCTTTAGTTTAGATACAATTATATTTTAGTTAGAATAGGTGGTGATAAGGGATGAATCTAACTGATAAGATTCATTATATATCAAGAAATTTTGTAAATTTCTTATGAATATATATAAATATGTAGGCATATTTCCTTTTTCCAAAAAAAAAAGAGGTTGAGAGAAGAGAAATTGTTGATTAATCTCAATAAGTGTAGTTTCATAAAGACAAAGTTGGTATATTTAGGATTTTTTATTTTTGTTGAAGGATAAAAGATGGATCAAGAGAAATTCAAAGTAATTTTAGATTGGCCTACATAGGTGAACATTGGAGTGGTGTGATCATTTGATGGATTAGCTAGTTTCTATCAGAAGTTTATCAAAAAAATTAGTAGTATTTGTAGCCCCATGACAGAGACAAGGAGAGGAGATAAGAAGGATTTTAAGTGGATGTCTAGAGCACAAAAGAGCTTTGAATTGTTGAAGCAAAATGTGATAGAGAAACTAGTATTAGCATTACTAGATTTTGACAAGGTATTTCAAGTTGATTGTGATGCAAGTGGAAATGCAATTGGAGCATTGTTGAGTCAAGAAGGAATACATATACCCTATTTCACTGAGAATTTGAATGATGCTAGAAGAAGATACTTTGTTTACGATAAAGAATTTTATGCCATAATTCAAGCCTTGAAGAAGTGGAGACATTATTTGTTTCCTAAGGATTTTGTGTTGTATACAGACCATCAAGCTTTACAGTATTTGAACATTCAAGGAAAGTTGAATCAAATACATAAGAGATGGGTTGAATTCTTGTAGAGGTATTCATTTGTGTTGAAGCATAGGAGTGGAAAGTCAAAAAAATTTGCAAATGCATTAAGAAAAAGAAGGAATTTTTTGATAGAGATGAGAGTACAACTATTGGGATTTGAAGAGTTGAAACATATATATAAAGATGATGCAAATTTTGGTGAAGCATTGAGAGCATGTAAGGAACCAGTAGTGATAAACCAAAGAAAATAATTGAATTATTTCATTCAAGAAGGTATATTATTCAAAGGAAATTAGTTGTGTATATCAAGGAGTTCAATGAGGGAGAGTTTGATCAAGGAAAAATATAATGGAGGTTTATCAATAAATTTTGGAGTGGATAATATAGTAGCTTTGGTAAGTGAACATTATTTTTGGGTAAAGACATATAAGGATGTAAGGAAGTATGTACAAAGTTTCATAATTTGTTAATTTCCAAGAGGAAATAGTCAAAATATTGGATTGTATAAGCCTTTGATAGTACCAGAGAGACCTTGGGAAGATTTGAGCATGGATTTCATTTTGGGACTACCTAGAACACATAGAGCTTGTGATTCTATTATGGTAGTAGTGGAATTTTTTTCTAAAATGGTACATTTCATTCCTTGTAAGAAGAATATTGATGTTGTGCATGTTGTTGACTTATTTTTCAAGGAGATTGTGAGATTGCATGGATTTCCTAAGAGTATTGTTTCAGATCAAGACACCAAATTCATTTGATACTTTTGGATGACATTGTAGAACAAGATGAAGATGGATTTGAAGTTCAGTTCATCATGTCACCCACAGATGGATGGAAAAATAGAGGTAGTGAACATAAGTTTGGGTAATTTGTTGAGATGATTGGTTGATGATAAGGTAGGAAGTTGAGATATAGTGTTTTACAACAGGAAGAGTTTGCATACAATAATTCAGTGAGCTAGAGTATAGGGAAGACACCATTTCAGATTGTTATCAAAGTAAATTGTAGAGGAGTTGCATAGTCAAGATACATCACTATGGAGAACAAAAGGAGCATGGAAGTAGAAGAGTTTGCATATTTCATGGAGACATTGCATAATTAGGTCCAAAAGCATTTGGAAGACATGAATGATAAGTATAAGGAGACAACAAATGAACACTAGAGACAAGGAATTTGTTTTTGGAGAGGTAGTGATGGTATATTTGAGGAAGGAGAGATTTCCAATTGGTGCATATAATAAGTTGGAGATGAGGAAGTTTGGACCATGTAAGATACATAGAAAAATTGACTTTGGAAATGCATATATGAAGTGGAGTTACTAGAGACATTGGGTATAACACCTATTTTCAATCTTGTAGAAATTATGAATCTCATGAAGGACAGTCAAATGGTAGTAATGATGAAGCATATTTGAAGGAATAGTTGCCACATCAGGAACCAGAGGAGATCGAGCATATTTTGGATACCGAAACTGAAAGAAGCACTAGAAACAAGTTAGTAAAAGGAATATCAAGTGTGAAGTGGAAAGGTTGACCAGTGGAGGATTAATCATGGATTTCATAGGATGAGGTGGACCATCTTGGTTTTACTCTTATCCCTAGAAAGTGGGGGACTCGCTTTTTTTCCAACCCTAGGTGTCTGATGCATGAGCATCCCTAATTGTAAAGCAATCCTATATCAATCAAAAATATTTCTTTTCTTGCATTGCAATCAATAGCAGTTTCAATAGTTCACTATGCATTTCACCACATTATTGTTTATTAGATCATAGAGCAGGATGTAGCACCTACACATCGACATCTATCACATATCCAAATTTCACATCATTTACATTTGTGTACCAAAATTTATTGCTCTGAAAATTTCACCATGTTTACTAGTTAGAGCATTTGAGGCCAACTTGGTCCATATTTCTTAGTGCAGACCTACTCTAGATTATGTGGAGGGGTATGTGCAAGATCATCATGGAAAAATAAGGAACTTAATTGTTGATGGAATTCAAAAAAAATTAGAGTTAGGAAACTTGACATAAAAAAATGAATAAGTTATCTATATTATTTCAAAAAATGTAACAATAGAATCTATAGAAAATTGAATGTAGTTTCTAAACTACTAGGTTTATTTAAAAAAAAATCAATTTGGTGAAAATTTGAAATTTCAATGCAGTAGTACTTAAATTTCAGGGAAAAAATAAGAAGTAGGTGTCTGTCTGACCACCCTAACTACAATAAAATAATAATATTATTTTATAAGATTTTAGATATAACTAGAGGACTGATGTCTCAATGTGATGCAATTTTTTTGTAATTTTTTTCCAAGTATTTATAATTAATTATATTTTTTTATTACAACTTTTAAAAAATATAAAAACTCGTTTGTTTAACCACCTTAACTTGTTCAAAACTTCATGAAATTCATTTTTTTAAAATCCTATAGTATGCGAAGCATACAATGTGACATCTGTTTCAGATTCAAAAAATGTGATATTGTTTGAAAGCTATAGATGTTTTTCCATCAATCTATCAATAAAGACTTTAGTCATAATTCAAATAGAAAATCAATAATAATAATTTATTGAATTCAAAGTAAAGCATAATTTATATTGGTGGAAAGCTGATAATCTCCCTTAAAAATGCTTATTGTTTTGTCAATTTTTAGTTATAAAAAAGTCATCAGCCACATACCCTACACATACCCATCATATTGCCACTTTTTGGCCCTTCATGATCCTACACATACCTGAAGCTTATTGAAACATAAAAGCATTTTGGGTTCATTGGGACCTATCTTGAAGATTCATAAGTTAATTCATTGCATGTGGAGCTAATTCTTCATATCTTGAGGCTGTCATTCTTATCTAATATTTCAATGGGTTATTAACACTTGTGTCTAATGCGAACCTATATTAGAGCTTGAGAAGCATATTTATAAGCATTGTGATTCATTGTAGATCATCAGTTCTAAGTTAGATATTTTAGAATCATTATATTTTTTCATAAACCATTTGGGGGCATGTAATAAGGCCTATTGGCTAGTTGTATTGTTGAAGGACCTTGAGGTAGGCCTGTGATCCCTAGATATTCACCCATGAGGCATATGTTGAATGTAAGATTGTTGATTCATTGATATTTCATGTTTTCATATCAAATTGTTGTGTTATTTCCATCATTTTTGTAAGAATTGGCTATGAGGGTAGCCACCCAAGATCTAGAGGCCTAATAGAAAGCACAAGCATTAGAGAGATAGAAGCAATATAACAAGAATAAACTGTATTCTGCCAATAATGCAAATAGAATAGAATGAGTTGTACAAAAGTACATAGGAGACCGCTTGGTTATATAGCCAAGGTGAGAACATAGAAGGGCATAAGATTATGACAAGTGTCGTAATCATATGACATGAGACAACTATGAAAAGTTATCACTCCACCTAAAGTGGAAAAGAGATAATGTGATAATCACCACAAAAGGTGGAGAGATAATCACATGATGTGTACACAAAAGGTGGAAGTGATAAAATAATGACATGTCAAGTCCACCAAAAGTGGAAAATATCCAACAACCTCCTATGTGGTCCCTAAGTAAACTTAACTAAGGTGTAATTATGACCTAGGACAAGGTACAACACATTTAATTACACCAACACCCCCCCTTAAGTGCAACTTAGGGAGAATGTATACAAAAACAAACAATGCAAGATGGATCCTGACTACTAGGCCATGTTAGGTACCCATGTACAAATGCAATGAAATCTCTCATAAAATGGAGAAAAGGAGAAAACCCAATGGGACAAAACTCCTCCCCAAAAGAGAGAAATAAAATAGGAAGCATGCTCTAGGAAGGATAAAACCACAAGTGAGGAAAAAGTCCCCCCCATAAGAAGAATGAAGTCCATGCAACCCCCCCTCAATGGAGAGTCACTGCTCAAATGTCACAATGCCAAGAGTGATGTAGAGTAGACCAAGGATGATAAGGAGTCTTCCAAATGTTGTTCCAAAAGAAATGCCAATCTATGACAAGAACTGATAGAAAGAATCAGGTACAATTGCAGAAGATGCCACATAACTGGTGACTGAGCTGAATCTGTCAACTCAAGAGTAACTGCAGTATCTGTCGATGAAGAAATATAGAAGAATCCACACTGCAATAGGAATAAGGTCAGAACCAAGAAGACAATTGTGTGAGCAACAACATTAATGCTCATCCATAACATATTGGTACAATCTATGTCTCACTGGAGCCATGCACAAATTGTACAATTCAAGTATCACTAGAGCCATGTACCAAGTCTCTAGATGTAGAACCAAACTTCTGAAGACAGGTAGAGTGCTTCCAAAATAGGAATGTCTATATGGTGACTAGTCCATCTCACTGAAATGTATAGGTAACTAGCCGCTGCATTCGCGAAGTAGATAGGAACTAACACTAGATACATAGATCAATCCAAAGAAGCATACAGTATGATAGAGTACATTGAAATATAAGAATTGGGGCACTTTATTTTAGTGCAATTACAACATTACATAGAGGAGAACTACAACAACCATGATGCAAAAATGGAAATGTTGATGAAGAAGCCAACCAAAAGTGCCTCAAAGCAGGAGACCATGAAGAAAGCCCTCTAGGTGGATGCCGGTATGAGCAACTAACCCCTGTTGACTGCCGATTAGAGGAACAAATGGTCCAAAAAAAGGCTCGATCGGGATGCAAAATAATTTCTCCAGGTTTGCTTATTAATGCATGATTTATTTTTTTTTTAAAAACTTAATTAATTAAAAAACATTATTTATTAAGAAAAAAACTTTATTAAAAGAGAAAATTTTTTTTTTTGAAAAAAAACTTTATTAAAAATTTAATAACAATTTTTTTAATAAAAATATTAAACAAAATATAAGTTTTATTAAAAAAAAAACTTAATAAAAATATTTATATCAAAAAGTTTTATTAAAAAACTTATAAAAAAAAAAGAGAAAAGGTAAATGGGGGGGACGGTAAGCACGCCACCCCTGCAATGGTCCCATTGTAGGTGGCGATGGCCTCACCACGCCATCGGAGGTCGCTATGGGCCGTAGTACCGCCACATTCTACGCATCGGTTTAAACCCCGATTTTTATTTTATTTTTATTAAATTTTGATTTAAAACAAAAAAATGATTTTATTTGTTTTTTAATTTCTTTTTTAAAGATTAAAACCTAATGCTGAATATATATATATATTTAATAAAATCGTACTTGCGTAGGTAAGGCCATACGACCCGCTTGCTAAAAAAAATTGCCTCTGAGAGAAACTTTGTCCAAATTCAACGATTTGGCAGTCGATATATGGGTTTTGGGCCCTTCTGATCACGATGGCGATGTCCTTTTTGGCTAAAAATGCTTCGAAATAGTAGCTAGCACCTAGATCTGGGAACCACCTCTAATCTTCAACCCTTTGCAGATTTAGCCTCCAATGTCCAACTGAGACGAAACAAATGGAAAATCTAACTATTTCAGACACTCTGAATGCAATGGTGAGCTCAAATATGATGTAAAAAGCTCCAAAAATTCACCTGTAATACAAGGCCAAAAATGGAACCCTCCAAGAATCTCTTCAAAAGACTAACTAGAGGCACTCCAATGGCTTTGATACCATGTAAGAACTAGCTATGAAGGTAGCCACCCAAGATCTAGAGGTCTAATAGAAAGCACAAGCATAAGAGAGATAGAAACAATATGACAAGAATAAACTGTATTTTGCCAATAATGCAAATAGAATAGAATGATTTGTACAAAAGTACATAGGAGACCCCTTGGTTATATAGCCAAGGTGTGAACATAGAAGGGCATAATATTATGACAAGTGTCGTAATCGTATGGCATGAGACAACTATGAAAAGTCATCCCTCCACCTAAAGTGGAAAAGAGATAATGTGATAATCACCACAAAAGGTGGATCACCAACAAAAGGTGGACAGATAATCACATGATGTGTCCACAAAAGGTGGAAATGATAAAATAATGACATGTCAAGTCCACCAAAAGTGGAAAATCTCTAACAACCTCCTATGTGGTCCCTAAGTAAACTTAACTAATGTGTAATTATGACCTAGGACAAGGTACAACACATTTAATTACACCAATAATGTTGACTCATTGTTTCATAGTTTGAACTATTCTTTCTGGAACCCTCCTACTATGATTGCACTGTATGGTGAGTTTTCAATTTGAATATTGAGGAGATTTGAAGATTGTTGAAGCTTGAGATCCAAAAACTATTAGAGCAAGTTAGATTGGAGGGTTAAAGAAGTGTCAAAGTTGTCAAAGATCATTACAAATTTTGTCATGATGGATTTTTGGGATGGTGATATCATATGATTTTGGTCATAGAGCATACCAACTCCTTCAATTCCATTCAAGGGTAACCCTAAAGATCTCAATGCAAAAGAGGAAAGAAATATTATGGTAGGGTTGTCCTGGGGTTGAATACAAACTACTAAGGGGCTCACCACCAAGTTTGGACTTGAAAAAGATAATGAAATGCAAGATGGAACCCTAAACCCTAATTGAATGAAAACTAAGACATAATTACCTATCAAAGTGAATGAAATGAAACCAAAAAATGAAGATAAGAAGGTGTGCACCTAGGAAACTAAAGATAGATGAATGGAGGTCTCAATCACTTGAAAATATGCTTTTACTGATGATTGGAACTCATTCGCCAAGTTGTTAAAATTAATCCAATTTATAGGAAACTATATAGGAATGTAAATCTAGCAAAAGGGTATCCAAATCTGCAAACTCCTGAAAACTTGCTGGAATTGGGACTTATTCACCAGAAGTGGTGAATCAATTTGGTTAGGATTTTTTGTAACTTCAAGAGTTGATCCTTCTCTTCTCTATCTACTCTATCCTTCCCAAGTTATTTCTTGATCCGAATCTCCGATTTGCAACTTGCAGGTCTTCTCCAAGGCTCTTCAAGGCTTGATGACAAATTTGACAACTTTGAACAACTTGTAACTCTTCTCCAATCTTGCTCCTCAAGAAATCTATAGCCTAGATGTACAAATCACACAAAAAAGGCTAGGGAAAAGTGTTGTGGGGTTAGTGGATAGGGGTTTTCCTTGGTCAAACCCCTTGTTGGAAATCAATCCTTGAAATGAAATAAAATAATAAAGGAGAATGATGAATGAACAAGATATGATGTTGCAGCTCACCCAACTCTAGCAATAAGGTACTACAAGTATGCTTGAAATGGCTGCAATGGACGTAGACTTTGGCTCTCACTTAAAGTAGATAGATCTTGAATGAAACACTTGCTTGAATCACAAAATCCTACACCACAATTGTTAGTACAATAACAAACATGATGCATGAAGTCTTTGAAATGATGATTAATGCATGAATGTTTCTCTAAAATGTCTTGTAAAGGTGTTGTAAAGGAATTTCATGAGTTTCTAAATTTAGTGAACCCTATTTAATTACATTATCACATTAATCTAGAAGGGTTGCAAAATAAAATTAACCTTAACCTAGTATTGTAATGTGTTTTACACATTCACATTGGTTCTTGTGCCTTCTTAGGCTATGTGGACCTCATTTTAGTGTTGTAAAGTGTATTTAATCACACTTTCACATTGAATTATGTGACCCAAGCCCTAATTGACCTTCACATCATCACTAATAAGACCCTATTATTCCTTATTATGCATCCTGAGACAATATTTGATGAAATACCCAACAAAGTCACCATATAAACCTTACTTCTTAACTTCCTAGTATCTTAGCTATCAAATGGGTGCCACTTGGACTAATTGACCACCAGTGGTGAATAAGTACCTACCAGGTGGGAGTGATTGACCCAAGGTGGAAAATGAGTCCCATTTGGACTATTTTAAACTTTGGAGCAAGAAATTTTAGAATTTAAGTTTATTATTTTTACATGTCAGCCTTAGGGATCCAATTTACAGGAAAATAAGGTAAATTTCCTATAAATATAAGTCTCCAAACCCTAAATCATAACCTTTCTTCATTATTCATCCATCATTCTTCCATCTCAAGTTAAGAAAGTTAGGGTTTCATCATTTCAAGTCATTAAGATAGTAATTTTCAAACATTCAAGGGGAGATTCTTCATGTTTTGCTGGAAAAATTCAAGATCAATGACCATGGCAAGGTAATAACTCCATTATTGTATGTTTCATCATATTATTTCACTATTTTGGTTTAATTACCTAAAAGGGATTTGACCAAGGCAAACCCCCATGCCCTAGCATCCAATATTTATCTTTCTCTTCTTGTGTCTTTGTAGATTTAGGCATCTTGGTGGCTTGAAAATAATTAAGAGTCAAATTGAAATTTTGTTTGGGCCTTCTCTTCATTGTACAAGGAAAAATATCAACAAAAATTCACTTTCAAGTTCAAAAGTTAGAGTTTCAGAAACAGACACCTGTAGAGAACCAAGGTGCAGACCGAGAGATCCTCTTACCTCTTTTGAATTCTTATAAATTCAAATGTCAACTCATTCACCATGGATGGAGAATGAGTCCCACTTCTAGGATTTTTTTTAGTTTTCTGCATTTTTGGATACCCTTTTGTCTAAAATGGGCTTTGGTTTAGTTTTCCAAAACTGGGACTGATTCACCCAGAATGAAAAATGAGTCCCACAAGGTCTAAAAATTAGGAATAACAAAATTCTAGAATTAATTTCTAGCCTCCATCCATATCTCAGGTGCACACTTTCAGTTTCATTCATTTTTGTCTAGTTTTGTTCACATTTCTAGGTGTTTTTACATTACATAATGTGTTTTCAAACAATTTAAATTTCAATAGTTTTACATTACTAATCAATCAATTTTATCAATTATATGCATCTAGATAATTTCATTTAGTCATAATTTCATCATACATACCTTAGATTAAGTAAACCACCTACATTTTTGGGTGTGGGATGTATCCCTTTCCATTAGGTGAAAGACCCTAATTGAGCAAAAGAGAGTCATAGCATTCTACACTATAAAATACATGGTTCACCTTGAATGCTCTTGATTTCTCTTGTGAAAATAAAATTTCTATAAAAATTCTTATTCAACTTTCAAGGTGTAAAATGAATGAAAGGAGCTTATATTTATACTCAATTATGCAAGAATTCCTGAAATTACAACACTACAAGTCGACATTGGATCTTGGAGAATAAAATCCTACCAAAGATTTAAATTAATTTTTATTTTGAGTTAAATGGAACTGATTCTCCACTCTGGGTGAATGAGTCCCACCTAAGGGGACTCATTCACCTAGAATGGTGAATGAGTCCCACATTAGCTTTTTGATGTGGGTTTTTCAAGATTTTGATGTTTTAAATGGTTTTTTCAAGATTATCCTAAAAAATACACATAAATGAGGCTTGTGGTTGAGAATAGGGCCAATTAAAGCATAACAAAGCCTAATTATTAATGAAAAGCCTAGAAAAGTGTGAAAGTGTGTTACAAAACTTTACAACACTTTAAAATAAGGAAATATTAATGCACAAAAGAGGTTTATTAGGTGTATTTCATTAACATGACCTTATAAAACTTTGAAAGTGTGTTACAACACTTCACAACACTTAAGTAGGGTACTGAGTATGCGCAAGATCATGATGGGCCAAAAAGTGGCGATATGATGGGTATGTGGCTGATGACTTTTTTTAACCCAAAATTGATGAAACAAAAGGGGTTTTTAAAGGAGATTATCGGCTTTCAACCAATATAAATTATGCTTTAATTTTAATTTAATAAATAATTATTATTCATTTTCTATTTGAATTATGACTAAAGTCCTAATTGATATGATTATTGAAAAACATCTATAGCTTTGAAACGGTATAACATTTTTTGAATCCAAAACATGCATCAAATTATATGCTTCATATACTATAGGATTAATAAAAAAAAATGAATTTCATGAAGTTTTGAGCAAGTTAAGGTGCTCATACATACGAGTTTTTATATTTTTAAAAAGTTGTAATAAAAAATTAATAATTAATTAATTACTTGGAAAAATATTACAAAAATATATGCATCACATCGGGACATGAGTCCTCTACTTACATATAAAATCTTATAAAAGAAATATTATAATTTTATTATGGTTAGGGTGGTCAAAAATACACCTACTTCTTATGTTTTTCTTGAAATTTAAGCACTACTACATTGAAATTTCAAATTTTCACCAAATAGATTTTAAAAAAAATAAACCTATTAGTTTATAAACTAAATTCAATTTTCTACAAATTGTATTCTTACATATTTTAGAAATAATATAGATAACTTATTCAAATTTTTACATCAAGTTGACTAACTTCAATTTTTCTAAATTTTTCGCCACTTAAGGGCCTGTTTTTTCCATGATGATCCTACACAAATCCTACCATTGATGTTGATTTAGTTCATAATGGCCTAGGATCTAATGTGAAAATGTTAGGCATATTACAACACTAAATCAAGGCCAAGTTAAGGGAAAATTTTTCTGTCATTACATATAGCCCCCACTTTAGTTAGAGGAGGAACTCACTTCAAACTCACACTAAAGTATACCAAATATAACAATGATCAAGGGGTGTACGAATGTACCAATTCTAGGAAGATAGGACAACCATGACCAAGGGGGGTTTGTAAGCCCCCAAGACCAAGGTCCTATGGAAAACCAACATAAGCACAAAGGAACACACTTGAAATGCTAAAGAGAAACAACAAGGCACAAGCATGCATTTCCAAAGACAAAAATAAAATGAAACGACATGAAATGTGAAAGGGGTAGATCAAGCTTTGGTGGTTTGTCCAATCTGTTATGGATTAGATCTATGCTATTTGTTTGAAAAATGAATACTCACTTTGAGGAAATGAAACTTCAAGTTGTTTTTCAGGTGAGAAGTCCTAACAGGGTGAGACACATACACTCATGGTTGGTATGCACTCACACACACATGAAAGTGGCTATGGGTAAAGTCATGCCTCAGTTGGGCTTCCCGCTCAAAACTTTGTATGCTTGGAACTCATGAACAAATATGATGGCTTTACAAGAATACAAGCTATGTTATGCAAGGTGGCCATATCAATGCAACATGTAAAATGCAAAATGTAAATAATGTCCAAAAGAGTCTTGCTTAGTTCATGCAAGGTGTTTAACTTAGGGAACATTGTGCCTAATGTCTCCAAGAGAGTACCAATCAAAGAATAAAAGATTCACAACTTAGGGGATGTAGTACATCACATCAAACCACTAAGAGGAATGTAATATGCTAAGAGAGATCACACTCTTGAAGGACATCACACCCAATGTCATCCACAAAGCAAAAAAAAACATTGTATAAAGTAATAATACTACACCATGAACCATGAAAAATAAAAATTCAAAAGAATAATGATAATGTATGCTCCCACTTTAAAGAAATTGTTAAACATCATACTGTGAGCAATTAATTTTAAGTAGAAAATGATAAATACAAACAAAAAAGACATGAGAGCTAACTTGGAAATCCCTATGCCAAGTCATATGTTTCCAAGTAAAGCTACGTCATGCAAAAGAAAAGAGAAGAGAGGGGTTGCTCCCAAAATGAGAAACACCAAACACATAAGGGATTTATGGATTTGGGGTCAGTATGTTCTTTGCTATAATGATATTACAGAGCTGAAAACTGCCACTATTCCCCAAATACACATAGAACTAGAAGAGTGACACAAAGAGAGAGAAAAAAAGGAAAACCTTTTGTTTCAACATGGAAGAAACATGAGTGTCTCGATGCCTTGCATCATCCTAAAAAGGAAAACAAAAGAAAAATGCAAAAGAGAAATGAAAAGAAGAGCTTTTGGGTCAACATGGAAGAGACATGAATGTCTTGGCACCTTATGTCATCCCCAAAAGGAAGAAAAAAGGACAAATGAAAATAAAATATTTTGGGTCAACATGGAAGAGACATGAATTTATCGACACCTTGTGTCATCCACAAAAGGAAAACACAAGAAAAATATTTATGACATAGAGAAGAATGAAGGTACAAATAGAGGAATATAAGAAAGAGAGAGAGAATGTCAAATGAAACAATATGGAGGATCACATTACACACATGAAATTACAAAAAATAAAATGAAAATGCCAAAATACAAAAGAATAGTAAGGAACAATAAATTCAATCTAAAGAAGTTCATTTGCTTCCTAGTCATGTTCATTGTATATTGAAGATGATCAACTAGCCAAAGGGACAAGAGCAAGTTCTAAACTAGGGGTAGCACTAGGTTTAACACTCTTTTTTAGGAGATTTTTCTTCTAAACTCATGGAAGAGGAAAATAGTGTATTAAATTCATTATGCACCTCTTCATCAATTCAAGTGACCTCATTATTGTCATCCAAGTTAATCACAACAAGAGTTCGAAATGTCTAGAGAAGATTTCAACTCTTATTGTGGTTGTTGTATTGGATTGGTTTGTTGTGGCGGTTGGTCATGAATTTCTTTGATCGAGTTTGGATTTTTTTTTTCTTTGCTTAATTCATCATGTAACCTATGAGCAAGGGTATGTCATCTATGCCTATGCTCTCTAGCACCTCTATTTTTTATATTTTTTTTCAAGTTGCATTTGTGTAGGACCCAGTTGATCAACCTGTTGGAATTGTAAAATTTTAAATAATTTCACAAGTTTTTCATACCTCTAAGTTTCCATATGAGTCCTCGTCATGAGCACAAGGGTTTTTCTTCATAGCATTCTGCCCATATTTTTCCATGTGGTCCCATAGTTTCCAACGGGTCATGCATTTTTCATATTATAGTCCATATCGACATGAGGACATCATGGTTTCCCTGATCCATAATGCATTTGTGCTAATATACATTTGTTGCAGCATCTCGGCAAGACTTCCTTGGTGTCAGAGCGATCATAAATCATATGCATGCACCATTTGTCAAGATACACACATTGTCTCGGCGACAGAGGATATATCAGCAACAGTCATGTCATCAGAGTAATGTTTCACCGAACATATTGTGTCTTACCGATCCACAATAGGAAGAACATATTAGCGAGAGAAATATCATTGAAATGAGGTCATAGCGAAATCTTTATGTCTTACCGATTAGTAGACGAAGTTTCATTTCGGTCAAGCCAAAGGATGTCAGGGTAAGGTCTTACCGAGTGTATCGTGTCTTACCGACTAAGCGAACAAACAATGTATCGGCCAGGCTAATCGGTGTTCGGGATGAGATCTTGGCGAATTTAAAATGTCTTACCGACCGACAACATAAAGATATACATCTTGGTAAGAGTCAGTATCTTTAGAGTATGGTCTTGGCGAATACATTGGGTCTCACTGATAAAGCACAAAAAGATTATGTCAGTGTGAGAATGGTATTGTCACGGTGACAAGAATGTATCTTGGAGACATTTCAGTAAGACATGGTGATCTATGGGACATCTTCCTGACATCAGAATGTCACAGCGAAACACAAGGATCAAAGGGATATTTTTCGGTGATACATTAGACTTCCATATGACTGGAGAATGTCATGGTGAATGTTTGCTAATGATTAACAAAAGCCCGAATGCAACAGTTGGCCGACATGTGAATGCCCGAATACGGTTGATGGTCGACATGTGAATGTGAAGCGATCTATTCTTTCAGATGCTAGTGTATAAATATTCATTCCCAATTGTGAATGGAGATCATTAGACATTAGATTAGATTAGGTTAGATATTAAACAGTACTAGAATAAAGTTATCAAAATAGAGACTATGATGCATGTTTTCAAATGGAGATATTAATGAAAATCAGTTGATGTGGCGGTTCATTTTTGGTTTCAATGTTCTGTTGAATTTATTGAAAGTATTAGTAAGTTGTCTCCAAGATTCATGCTTTATAGTTGTTTAAATTGATATAACAAGTTTATATTCAGTTTATCGGTGCACATTTGTTGTATCTGTGTGGTTAATTTATTGGTTCTTTCAAGGAAAGATTAAATCCTTTTGGTTGATCATAGTAATCAGGGAAATTCATCTGGATTATTAAAGAAGAGCTTAGTAGTCATAGTCTTGCATTTTTATACAAGTTATAAACAAAACATATGCCAAACAATTTGATTTTCTGCAAGAATAAGTTGTCCATCTCTATTTCATTTGACTCTGCACACCTAATAAGGCACTGGTCTCTACAATTTCACCATTCAGATTTCATTCATTTTCTTTACATCTGTTAATTGAACTTATTAGG
Organism: Sequoia sempervirens; assembly: GCA_007258455.2. NCBI lineage: Eukaryota > Viridiplantae > Streptophyta > Pinopsida > Cupressales > Cupressaceae > Sequoia > Sequoia sempervirens. The sequence continues at coordinate 3,630 of VDFB02099662.1, read as the reverse complement.
ATTTAGTATTGAATATTGCTATATGATTTATACCAATCTTGATTTCATTTGTTCACTCCCATCTGCCATTGTGGACAAAGCATTTAAGGAGATATTTTTACATTAAGTCTGCTTCATTCATATAGGTATACCTACCTAGGTTTAGTAGCACCTGAAGAGTAGAAGGTTCAATTCATTTGACCTTGTCTGTTACCCTAAAATGTACCAAGAGATTGGTAGCCTCTTGAGGTTTTCCACTTGCATTTTTGAGAGCTAACACAACCATAGGTTTCTTTTCTTCCCTAAGGGGAGGAATGGAAGAAACCACATGAGGTTGTTCAACCACTTTCTCTTTAACTTTGTAAACTTATTGTATTCTAGGAGATGTGACGGGGTTGTTTCCATTGTCTCTTGGTCTTTTGTATGAGGTAGGTGAAGGTTTTTTCTTAGGTTGGTCTTGTTTTTTTGCAACTTGTTTAGGTTCAAGCATGGTTTTGTCAAGGATGGTAGGCTTAGAGGTGGATGGGGACATGTGTTGAAGGGATAGGTCTGCTATCTTCTTTGCCTTGAAATTTTGATAGGAAAAGAAAAAGAAGTCTTCCCATGGCTTGATAGGTTCCATAGGCTTGAGCCAAAACAAGTCTAAGGAAAAGTTACCTTTAGAGGACAATGGGTTAAAACCACTATGGTGGACAGTGAATACTTCATTTTCAAATGGATTCAACTTTAGGCATTTATGCACAACCATAGGGATAAATTTCATGGAGTGAAGCCATGGATGGCCTAGCTTCACATGAAATTGGTTTGACTGTGAGATGATGGAGAATGAGACATTTATTGTTTTTGGTCCTATTTTTAGTGGTAAGGTGATTGATCCCATCGTAGGGAAAGCACAACCATTATGTGTCTTGATCCATGCTGTTGATTTATTGTATATATCTCGATAGAGCTCACACAAAAGCAAGAATTCCTCGATGATCAAATTCTCTACATAGGAAAGATCTATTAGTATCCCATTAGTGGGCTTGCCATAGATACAACCGTCTATGTAAAGATGACCATCGGGAGCATGTTTAAGTATATCCTTAGAAGAGAAATAAATGTCAAGAGGAATTTTAGTTTGGACCTTGTGAGGAATGACATCTATCACTCTTACCATTTCATCCATAGGATCAATATCTATCAAATCATGTTGACTAGGATTAGTGTTATCATAATCTGTATCAACATTCATCACTTCATTCTTTGTAGTTTCGCTAGCTTTGACAAATGAAATATTGTGTTTAGGCATGGGGTTGGTAAAGATTTGCAAGTTTTGGTTAAGAGCAGTGATAGACTTATTTCCTTGATCACTAACACCTCCAATGGAAAGACAACCAAAATCAATGAGGTCTTGCACAATATGTTTAAGATGCTTGCAATGTTTTGTGTCATGTCCATTTTGTCGATGATAGTGGCAATAAGTATTTGATCTAAAGCTTAGGGGTAAAGTCTTATTGGGATCAGGTGTTTTAATGGGAGGCAAGTTAATCATTTGTTGTTCTAAGAGTTGGGACATTACTTACATATGAATGGTATCAGGTAAGGGAGTGAATTATCTTTTTGTCTCTCCATAGCTAAAGGGTATCGTGGCATTAACAACAACTACTTGGTTATCAATATTCAAATTTTTTTTTGAGGAGGATTGAATTAAAGGAAACCTTTATTTTGTTTTCAAAAAGGTTGGGAATTGTTTTGGACTCAGATTTGTCAGTTTGGCTAGAAGTGGACCTTGTATGTCAACTACTAACAAAATTTTGATAATCATGGAGGGTAGTACACAAGTGCATAAAGGATGGGAATTTCATCATGGTAAGCTTGTCTTGAATCTTACTTTGCAAAATTTTCATGAATATGTTTTGAAGGTGAGAGTCAAAAACCTTGATATTGATTTGGGAATAAAGTGATTGATAGCATGAGATAAAGTCAATGAACTTTTCTTCTTCTTTTTTCTTACATCTAATAAAATTGGACAAGGTAATCTTAGGAGTCATAAGCACTTGGAAATTATTAACAAATGCCTCAACAAGTTCATCGAATGAAAAAATTGAGTTGTTTGGTAAAGAAGAAAACCATTCCAAGGTAGTATCTTTCAATGACCTAGGAAAAAGCTTAGCCAAAAGTTTATCATCAAGGAAAAAGTCACTACATAAAGTGGTATAGGCATTGACATGGTTAGAAGGATCTCCCTTTCCTCTGTATTTCTTAAATATAGGCACCTCTACACTTTGTGGCATCGATGTTCAGAATATCTCCAAGGAGAATGGAATACTTTTGACATAATATGTAGGCAGGAAATTTTGATTTTTATTGATGGTGGAAAATTGCTTTTGGAGGGGTGAAATGGTTTGGAAAAGTTCGTTAATGAGAGTGTAATTTCTTGTATTATGAGATGGGAGTGAAAACGTTGAGGGGGTGTATGTGTTAAAAGGACAAGTGAATGGAACATTTATGGGTGGTAAAGTGGTAGGAGATATAACATGTGATGCCAAAAAATAACTAGGGATGCTAGTGGAAATTCTCGAGGAAGGAGTCACATTACTAATTGTTTGTATTGTTGTTGTGACTTGTCGGTTGGTATAGGTAGGTATTGAGGCTATTGCTATGGGGGGAGGAATTTGAGTTCCTCCTTGGGTTGTGACATTGTTTATTGGTAAAGGGAAACTAGTGGTTGGGGTGAGATGTTTTCCAAAGATTTGAACTATGTTTTTCACAAGGTCAAGGCTATCTTCACTTTCAAGCATGCAACAAATGTTATCTACAGTAGGAATTGTGGTAGTTGAAATGTTGTCATTTTTCACTTGATGTTGTAAGTTATCTAGGTCCTCGTGTATTTGAATTATGTTTTCTTGTAGGATACTATCATTCCTTGTTTCAACTTGCATGTTATTTGAAGGGAAAGAGTTGCTAAGGGTGTTGTCCATACCTAGTGTACTAATGTTAACTCTAAGAGTGAAAGAGCTAGAAAACCAAAGATCCACAATGATTATGCTATTGTGGGATGACATGAGCCTCAATATTCATCTCAATAGAGTGTTAGAAATAGGACACCAAATACTCATGCAAGTGCTACTAAATGTAGATTGAAGGTAAAAAAAATATAAGTTAAGAACAATGAAATGTGTAAAATAGAAGTTATGGAAAATTAAATAGAAAGGAAATAATAGAAAATATAAACTCAAAAGTTGAATTATAAATGCCAGAGAATGCGATGCAAAATATGTAAAGGGACTAATTTTCTGAAGGTGGTGAATGAGTCCTAGGGATGATTTTTTTTGAATTTTTTAAAGAAATTTCTAATGAATTTCATGCTTTTTTATGTTTTTTGATCTTTAGTTGAGATGAAAATGTATATTTTCAATGATTTTCAATGAAATTAGATGCAAAAATGAAATATATCTGAGCTTTAATGGGTTCTGTATGATCATCATGGAAAAAATAAGCACTTAAGTGGAAAAAAATTTAGAAAAATCAGAGTGAGACAACTTGGTGTAAAAATTTGAAAAAGTTACTTATATTATTTCAAAAATATGTAAGAATAGAATTTGTAGAAAATTGAATGTAGTTTCTAAACTACTAGGTTTATATTTTTAAAAAAAATCTATTTGGTGA